>VIAB01010144.1:74370-85357 GCA_009801035.1 Oophaga pumilio | reverse complement strand
CATACTTTGCAGTCCACTTACCATCCTGGTAGCTCTTCTCTGAATTTGCTCTAGTTTTTCAATGTCTTTTTTAAAATGTAGTGCCCAGAACTGGACAGTGTTCCAAATGAGGTCTGACCAAGGAGGAGTAGAGGGGGATAATTACTAGAACTAGACTCTATGCTTCTCTCCTAGTTCTACATCCTAGAACTGTGTTTACCTTTTTTGGTGCTGCATCACACTGTTGACTCATGTTCAGTCTGTGATCTATTAGTATACCCAAGTCTTACCCCCATTCTATAGACGCAATTTTCGTTTTTCGTTTTCTTGCCCAGGTGTAGAATCTTGCATTTCTCCCTGTTAAATACCATTCTATTAGTCACTGCCCATTGTTCAAGCTTATCTAGAGCCTTCTGAATCCTTTGTCTGTCTTCCCTAGTGTTAGATATCCCTCCTAGCTTTGCATTGTCTGCAAATTTAATTAGTTTACCTTCAATTTCCTTTTCTAGATCATTCATAAAAACTTGAAACACTTTCCAATTGGATGTGCAACCATTTTTCACCACTCTTTGAGTATGATCACTTTTTCAATAATAATAGTATGAGATACTTTATCAAATGCTTTGCTGAAGTCGAGATATACTACATCTACAGCATTTTCCTGATCCACCCAGTCAGTGATTCCATCATAGAAGTGAAAACCATTTCCGGTTTCTACCTCTTGAAGCTCATCAAGAGAATGCCAAGAGTGTGCAAAGCACTCAACAAAGCAAAAGGTGGCTACTTTGAAGAACCTAGAATATAAGACATATTTTCAGTTGTTTCACACTTTTTTAAGTATATAATTACACATGTGTTAATTCATAGTTTTGATGCCTTCAGTGTGAATGTAAATGAGAAGGTTTGTCCAAACTTTTGGTCTGTACTGTATATTCATAGTTCATAGAGTTCTACATAGCATAATAGCCGCTAAATCAATTGCCGGCTTAGGTGAAATCATTACCGAACCCAACACGATATGACACATGGTTTACATATAGTAAACCATGTCATATCAAAACGATTTATATATGTCAGTGTTTAATCAATTTAGTAGTTTGTGTTAGGAAAAATTTGGAACTCTAGGGGTTAAATTTAAGTCTATAATCGCACAGTTTTCTCCACCAGAGAGGGAAAGCCAGTGACTGAGGACAGATATTCATAGCCTAGAGAGAAACCATTGTTTTTGGGCTCCCCCTGGCTGAAAACATCTGGCCCCAGCCACCCCAAAAAAGGCACATCTATAAGATGCGCCTTTTCTGGCACTTAGCCTCTCTATTCCCATTGCCTTAAGCAGTGGCTCATGGGTTAATAAGGGGTTAATGTCACCTTGCTATTGAAAGGTGACTTTAATCCAGGTTAATAATGGGCATCAAGATACCAGAGCCACAATCAGTGCAGCAGCAGCTTCATGGGTCCCTGGACAGGCACCCAGCACAGCTTCTGAGGGGATTCGGCAGCCTGGCAGGCAGGGAGAACCAAAAGCTCTGAAATCAATGGAGAATCGTTCCAGGATGGGAGCAGGACAGTTTCACCAGGATTCAGGGTCTTCGACTGGTGGGTTCACAGCACCCAGGCAGCCAGGTGAGAGTGATTGTGTTCTTCATTTCAACCCCTGCTTAGCTTCCTCTAAGCGTAGGGGTCATGAGGCATTTTCCAGGGGTGTTAGCCGGAGTATGGGGTTAATATTGACTGGTCTTAGGGACTTAGCTATGTTGTTGGGGTCGGGGGGGTCTACAAGTGGGGGTGTCATCGTCAGCTGCATGGTTAGGGGATTCTAGGTTGCTTATGGGTGCAGGGGGCTCATTGGGAACTGGGGGAGGTTCGGGTAATTTAGTTTTTGGAGCTGGTGGTGCAGGTTCTTCAGTGGTTGGTGGCGGGGCATCTGGGGTTCCCACGAACATGGACGAATCGGTGAGTACAGGTCAGAGTACAGGGGCAGGCGGTGAGAAAGAGAGGGAAGATGCATTACGTTTGGATGATACAGCAAAGGGTGAGGAGTGCGTGTGCTTTGAGGGACCGCTGGGGGCTCATTTGAAGCAAGAGGTGAGAGAAAAAATTTGGAAAGGAGAGTATATAGAAATATTTTCTTTATTACCATTAGAGCGTTTTAATCTCGATAAGGTTAGGAGAGAGGATTCTAAGAAAGAGGATGAAGAAAGGAGGAGGTATTGGTTAATCCCTAGAACTTTCTCTAACTGATTACAAGCATTCACCATTTTGGCCAGCATGATTGGGGAGAAGGCTCCTGAGACTTGTTCAGGTCTTTTTTGCTATATGGACGCGATAGGCGAGGCTTATCGGGTTTACGGCGGTCAGGGTTGGTTAAGATATGATGAGCAGTTCCGTCAGCAGAAGGCGGTTCGGCCTAGTATTCGGTGGGACCATAAGGATATAGCCTTGTGGATGAGGGTAATGGTTCGTCTAGGGTTGGTCAGGGCGGTCAGCCTTTTCAGGGGGGCACCGGGGGTCCGGGACAGTCAGGACACTTGGTGGCAATGCAGAGAGGACTGTGTTTTTAATTCAATGAAGGGACCTGTAAATTTGGGGGTAAATGTAAGTTCAAGTATGAATGTTCAATATATGGGGGTACACATGGGGTGGCAAAATGTTTCAGAGGAGGCAAGCAAAAGGAGGGGAGGCAATTGAAAAAAGGGGAGACGCCGGTACTGCTGGGCGAGATGGAGGGATATCTAAATAGGTATCCTGATGCAGCGGTGGTGGTTTTATTAAAGGATGGGTTTAAGGAAGGTTTCAGAATGCCGTTGAACAAGAAGTTTGGTTACTGAAAAAGAATTTAAAGTCGGCAATGCAGTTTCGGATAAGTTACAGAAAGAAGTCGCTTTAGGCAGGATGGCTGGTCTTTTTGCAGTGGCTCCCCTCAGTAATTTGAGGGTGTCTCCACTTGGTGTGGTTCAGAAAAAAGAACCTAATAAGTTCAGGCTTATTCACCATTTATCGTTTCTGAGGGGGTCGGCGGTGAACGACGGGACCGACCCTCAGTTGTGTTCGGTTTTGTACACGTAGTTTCATGCAGCCATGTATTGGGTTAGGTTATGCGGAAAAGGGGCGTTGCTGGCTAAGACGGACATTGAGGCTGCATTTTGCTTGTTACCAGTGCACCCTGAGAGCATGCATTTGTTGGGCTGTTTTTGGGATGGGTTTTTTTATAGATCGTTGTCTTCCGAAGGATTGTTCGTTATCGTGCGCTTATTTTGAAACCTTTAGTACATTTTTGGAATGGGTTGTTGAGGACGTATCTGGTTTGAATTCTTGTATTCATTATCTCAATGATTTCCTGTTTATTAGTCTGGCTCAGGCTGCCAATTGTTCAATTTTACTGCATACAATGGAGAGAGTGGCAAAAAGATTTGGGGTTCCGTTAGCGGCTGAAAAAACGGTTGGGCCGGCCAATTTGTTGAGTTTTTTGGGAATAGAGATCGACACTATGGCGATGGAGTGTAGATTGCCTGAAGACAAGGTGACGGCTTTAAGGGTTGAGATCGAAAAAGCGGCGAGCTCACGAAAAATAGCTGCGTGATTTGCAATCTTTGGCAAGCTGAATTTCGCTTGCAGGATTTTGCCGATCAGGCGTGCCTTTTGTCGGCGGCTGTCTTTGGCAACGGCAGGGGTGAAATCCCATTTGCATTTTATTAGATTAAAAAAAGAAATGAGGGAGGACTTGAAGGTGTGGACACTGTTTCTAGATGAGTACAACGGTAGATCCATTTGGATTCAGCCAGTAGTGGATGTGGACGTTCTGGGTTTCTTAATCACCGTCGATGAAAAACGCGGTTTTGGTCTATACTTTCAAGGTACTGGTTGGTGGCAGATTGGCCTCGTGCTTGGCTTGAACAAGGTCTATTGGCAAATCGGAATTTGCTTCAGTTGTTTTCCACGGTCGCGGCGTTGTCAGTGTGGGGAGAAATGGTAAAAAATAGGAAGATTCGTTTTCCTTGCGAACACGTTGGCTTTGGCGTAGGCTATAAGCATGTTATCTGCTGCGACTCCAGAAGTTGTAAAAATACTGCAGCACTTGGTGTTACTGAGCTTAAAATTTAATTTATGGATTGCAGCGGAGGTTAGGGCGGGTGTGTTTAATCCCGTCGCTGATGCTCTTTTTCATTCACACTGGGATCGGCCCCTGGAGTCGGATTCGTCGGGCCTGGAGTGTCAAGCGGAGTTGTGGAAACTGCCTTGCGGGCCGTAAGGGAACTGTTTCCTAGGTCACTGTCGGTCAGGTCTTGGAAGCAGTATGGCCAGGCCTGGAGCATGTGGGAAGTTTGGAGGGCATCATTAGGGGTGGAAATGGAGGATGAGAGTAAGCTACTGTTACTAGTGGGTCATTGTTGTGAGTCAGGTTGGTCTGTGTCAAAGTTGAGTAAGTTTTTGACAGGCTTATCTTTTGGTTTTAAGTTTAGAGGTGTTAGAGATGAAACAAAATCATTTCTGGTGCTCCAAGTAGTTAAGGTCTTGAGGAGGGGGTGGAAGTCATCGGATAGTAGGTGGCCGGTTTCGTACAAGGTGCTATTAGTTATTGGGAGGCAATTATCGGGTATATGTTCTTCAGGATGGGAGGTGGACTTGTTTAGCGCAGCTTTTGTACTGGCTTTCTTTGGGGCTTTTCATCTAGGGGAATTGGTCAGCCTATCCAGGTTTAAAAGCGGGTCTTATTGAGGGAGGATGTGGACGTTTACGACGATAGGGTGATGGTGTTTATTCACTCTTCAAAAACGGATGTGTTTGGTAAGTATTGTAGAGTGGTGTTATTTGGTGTTCGTGGTTCCCCTTTATGTCCGGTGGTTTGTGTGAGTAACTTCATGAAACGTGGTGGTGTATGAGGGGAGTCGTTGCTGGTACATGCGGATAGCTCCTTTTTGTCTCGCTTCCAGTTTATTACGATATTCAGGCGTTGTTTGGAATTGGGGGGCATTTCAGTGGTGGATTACAGTGGCTATTCTTTTAGGATTGGGGCAGCGACAGAAGCTGCCAGGATGGGTTTGGGCAAGGAGGTTGTGAAGAGGTTTGGGCGTTGGGAATCGGAGAGATTTCGGTCGTATGTTCGCCTAAATCTGGTCTGAGACTTAACAGCATATGTTTTCCTGCTTTGGTATTAAACAGGGTGTTGTTTTCTTTCTTTTTCTGTTGCAGAGCATGGTCAGCAGCTAATTTGGATAATGGGACATTCGCTCGTCTTCTGAGCTGTGTTGTGGGCAGCAGTATGTCCGGACTGGCGACAGTTAGATTTTCCTCGGGAATCGGCAACCCTGCGGTGGATTGGTAAAAGGGGGATGATATTAAGACTATTTCTGCCCGAATTTCATTGCTTTGTTCACTTGGATCGGGTCCCTAATATAGTTGTTATACATTTAAGGGGGAATGATCTAGGTAGGAGGCCTTGTAGAGAGTTAATAAAAGATATCAAGTTTGATATGTTGAGGCTATGGGCGTTGTTCCCGAAGGTTTTGGTAATTTGGTCAGATATTATTCCCCGGAAGGTCTGGCGGGGAGCGAGGAAAGTGCAGGGGGTAAATAAAGCAAGGATTAAGGTGAATAAAGCTGTTTCTCGTTTTATGTCAAGGAATGGGGCGGTGGTAGTACGACATGTAGAGTTGGAGTCGGGTGATGGAGGTTTTTGGAGAACAGATGGAATTCATTTGAATGGGGTAGGCACGGATATTTGGTGCTTGGCTATACAAGAGGGCATCGAAACAGCTTTAGAAGTGTGGAGGGACATAAATGTTTGAGGGGTCAGAACATTTATGTTGGTGGCATGGGGGGAAAGTCCTAGAAGTTGGTGGAACTTGGAAAATGGTGGATTGGTGGGGGGATCTCAAGAGGTCTTGGACTCCCCTGGTGAATTCGAATGGACGAGGTCTGTACAATCCCGTGGAAGGGATAATCAAGGGACCCGTGAATGGGTTTTTGGTTCGGCCAAGTTACTTGTTATCTGCCTCCGATCTGGTGCATGGCGGCTGGGGGTAAGACTTAACCTGGGGCTAAGGTGAGATTTTGGATATTTGCGTTTATATGTTGTGGGCTTCGAGGACCATCCCCTTTCGGGACTTTATTGTTAAACTGTTGCATTAAATGTTAAAGGGAATCTGTCACCCCATTTTTCGACTATGAGATGCGATCACCGCCATCAGGGGCTTATCTACAGCATTCTGTAATGCTGTAGATAAGCCTCCGATGTAACCTGAAAGGTAAGAAAAACGAGTTAGATTATACTCACCCAGGGGCGGTCTGGATCCGGTACGGGTCCGGAGGGAGTCACAGTCTGATCTGGCGCCTCCCATCTTCTAGCGATGACGTCCTCTTCTTTGCTTCCCGTCGCGGCTCCGGCGCAGGCTCTGCTCTGTTTGAGGGCAGAGTAAAGTACTGCAGTGCGCAGGCGCAGGACCTCTCTGACCTTTCCTGGCACCTGCGCACTGCAGTCCGGCCTGCGCCGGAGCCACGACGGGAAGTAAATAAGAGGACGTCATCGATAGAAGATGGGAGGCGTCGGATCAGACCGCGACTCTCTCAGGACCCATACCGGATCCGGACAGCCCCTGGGTGAGTAAAATCTAACTCCTTTTTCTTACTTTTCAGTTTACATCGGGGGCTTATCTACAGCATTACAGAATACTGTAGATAAGCCCCTGATGGCAGTGGCCGCATCTCTTATTCGAAAAATGGGGTGACAGATTCCCTCTAATAAAAGGCTACTGTGGCCATTTAATCCAATCTACGTCTGGTGTATTTTATTTGGTAATGGTCACTGAGGATAGGCTATTTCTGAGGTTGTGAATGGGGAGGGGTAGGAAAAGGGGGTATCATTTGAAGCTCGCATGAGTCACGGATTTGTAAAGAGAGGCCGTACTGGGCTTCCGGCTCTCAGGGGAGGGCAACATGACGTGAGAATATAGGAACTGGCAGGGCTAGAAAGGAGATTAAGGGGTTAATGGCTCAAGAAGTTGAGGTGATGTGATGAGGTCATGGGGGTAGGAAGGGTCAGAGGTGGGGTCAAGGGGACAAAATAAAAAGAGGTGCCCATATTTGTGGGGCATCCATTTTAGGTGCCCACCGGTCAAGACAGAAAGGAACTTTATTCTTTCATGAGTTATTTACAAGTTTATGACCACTTATCAAATGTGTTCAAAGTGCTACTCATCTGAAAGCAATTGTCTATGCTGTGAAGATACGAGATGTGCGGCATCAGAAACAACGGCTACTGGAAGCCTGTGCTAGAATTTCTTCTGCACTGTTGCTATCAGTGTGTCAGGAGTGGGAGAAGAGGGTTGCATTGACAATCCAACACAATGGGCAGCACTTTGAACACATTTTATAAGTGGTCATAAACTTGTAAATAACTCATGAAAGAATAATGTTACGTTAAAAACAAGCACACCATTGTTTTTCTTGTGAAATTCTCAATAAGTTTGATGTGTCACATGACCCTCTTCCCATTAAAAAAATAAAGTTGGATGCAAAATGGCCGACTTCAAAATGGCCACCATGGTCACCACTCATCTTGAAAAGTTTTCACCCTCCCATATACTAATGTGCCACAAACAGTAAGTTGATATCACCAATCATTCCCATTCCCTCTTCATGTTAAGCTTTTTAGCAGATATTTATAGATTTTAATGCAAGATTGACTGATATTTGAAACTGTTCATAATTCTTTCCAACTTGACTAAAGCCACAGATCTAGCTATTGAAAAACAGCCCAAAGCATACTTCCTCTCCACCATTCTTCACTCTGGGTATGGTGTTCTTTCATTGATGCTCAGTGTTGGCTTTGCGCCAAACATACATTTTGGAGTTATGGCCACAGAGTTTATCCAAAGTCCCATCAGACCATAACATATTGTCCCACATTCTTCTGGCAGACTTGACGTAGGTTAATTCTGTCTTGCTATCCTACTCCACAGTCCAGACATATGAAGAATAAAGGAGATTGTTGTTACATGCAGTACACAACTAGTACTTGCCAGAAATTCCTGCCGATCCTTTAATGTTGATTTTAGCAGCTTCCTGAACCAATTTTCTTCTTGTCTTTTAATCAATTTTTGAGGGATGTCCAATTCTAAGTAATGTCACTGTTGTGCAAAACTGAAGCCACTTACTGATGACAATCTTCACAGTGTTCCTTGGTAGAGTTCTAGCCTACAGTTAAACTCCAAAAGTTGCATAACATTTCACAATATAATTTTTGTTTTATTTGCAAAATAATAAAAATTCTAATTTAATAAATTTTAGAAATATTTTGACCGTCAACAATTGTAATCGTTTTGCTGATAGTTTTATTGTCAAATACAAATTGTACTTTACAAATATTTATTACACATGACATATCACTTGTATACTTTAAAAAAATTCTTATTTTCCATACAGCAGAAATACTTTCTGACCTTTACTAGAACTGCTCTACGTCTACTCTGAGTGGTTCCAAACTTCAAGTCAGTGCAATGTACTGAGCAGTTGTAGAACATGGGAAGGTGACTGAGTAGATAAATTACTACACAACACATGTGGATGAAAATACTGGCCACTTTTATATAAATGTAATTAACAAAACTGGTGTCCTTTGGTGAAATGGAAACAGACCATAGATGGAACACACACATGTTAGTGACAATCTCTTTGAATACCATAACATGGTGACCATAATGCTTGTCACTCTAAAACCAGGACAGGAACAAAGTCCATGTAGGCCTTTATGCCCAAAAATTGGTGACATTGACTTGACATTCCAAATGTTAATAATGCATGGCTAACTTAGAGGGTGTTTCTAGTATGCAAAATATACAAAAATAAATATTAAAAAAAACTTTCCAATATACTTAGCTATCTAATAGCTAATTGTTTCCCCTGTTACTGGAGTCCTCTATTCCCTGCCTCTCTAATTTGTGTATGTCAATGAAAGGGTGATGGCTCATTCATGCCACCTCATCTGCTCACATTAATACTGATATTATTGTAGGCATACTTAAAATATTTTCAGACTCCCATGACTTGTCTAGAAAGGGCTGCAAATACCTGGGGTGTGGAAGTTTCCTGACCTGTTTGGAGCCAATAGCCCAGAGTACTCTGAGCCCAATTTGGGACAATAGAAAGCATTTGGCTTTTCTCTTCTTGTAGTAGTACTACCCTGTGTATGAAATTCATCCAGGCATCCCATCAACCTCTTACATCAATCATTAGTTATTAACTAAATAATGAAAAGGTCTTCAAGTGGTGCTCAGCAGATGTCAGCTCTGTGATTGGAACGTGGAGCTTCTACTGTTGATCATGCTTTGTATTTGACATCTGGCAGTATAGAAGCTACTAAGAACTGTTTAAAGACAGAAAAGAATAGGAGGTTGTCATACACATGGTCACTTACATAAAACGGTTGAAAAAAGTTACATATGTTGAATTACCATTAATCAAAAGTAGGTAATATAATAAGTTAAACGGGTATTCCCATCTCCAAGATCCTATCTCAAAATGTAGTAGGTGTAATAATAATAATATTAGCAAATACATCCAATCAGCAAATCAGAAAAACTATACTACATTTCTTATTGGAGCTATTTGCTAATATTATTATTATGACACCTACTCCATATTGGGATAGGATCTTGGAGATAGGAATACCCCTTTAAGGAAAGGTTGCGTACAGTCTCTAAAACACTAGTCATAAATGGATCATATGAGCTTGAAATGCAGGAATAACATCAAATTAAACTTGATTGAACAACCTGTATGTTTGAAAATCCAGAAGCCCCTAATGTCACATAGGGATGGTCATATTATGAAATATCATCTCACCTTTGGCACAAAGAAGGACCTTTGAGGAGCTGACATCAGAGAATGGTAACAGTTCTGGCACATTTAATCCTGGATATTCGAAACATGAAGTTCTCAAGGTCTTAAATTCTCATCCACAATCTCAGGCCCATTGAAAATAACTAATGGAATCCAGTTTGTCTGGTTTGTAGGGTTTTTATCTGGAACCAAAAGTTAAAATATTAAATTCTTTCAACCATTGGTTGTCAGAAAATAACTCAATATTAGATTCTTTATGCAAACCAAATTTTATTTTAGTCTTATATGTCAAAGATCAATATTTTTTCATTTTTTTGTGTATGGCCTATCCTTAGAATAGCCCATCAATTTTTATTTGGAGGGGGTCAGATTCATACTATCCCATTGATCTGGGAGGAAGTAGTGACACCAGGTAGAGCCAATATGGTAAGTATGGAGCTATGCTTTGTAAACACTGAAGTGACATGATGGTGCCTGTAAGAGCACCATACTATTAAGCTCAATACTATTAAGCTAACATTGAGATGAGGACCTATCTTAAGGAATTAATGTCGATTACAGATGTAGCTATTTTACTGAGCCGCTCAGTAAGCATTTCCACAGATTTGCTTTAAAGCAACACTGGGACATGTGCTCGGTGGTACTCGGTTATCATGGTGCTGGGATGTGCTCGTTGCTCGACGAGTAATGGGCGGTGCTCGATGTAAAGTTCAAACCCCTGTCCCGCATCTTTGGTGCCTGTTACACAGCCAATAAGCATGCGGGGATTGCCTGTGAGTCACTGTAATGCCGTAGCCATCATGATTTTGGCATTACTGTGATTGGCTGGCCATCTGACATCAAAAGGGATTATAAAAGGACAGGTCCCGTCCGGCTTGGCACACTGACGCCATTGCACAGCTCTGTGACACTTCGTATTGGAGGGAGAGAGTGCTTTTTTCGGTCTGTGTGCACAGTGTAACGAATCAGAGGCCTGTAGTGTTGATACTGATGATGAAGCTGAGCCATCATACTAACAGCCTTTCTAAAGGCTAATTGTTTGTATCACATACAATCTTCATTTAGCCTAAGGAGAGTCGCAGGAGCAGGGAGACTAAAGGTACTGTCACACTAAGCGAGATCCCTAATGAGATCGCTACTGTGTCACCGATTTTATGACGCAGTAGCGATC
>VIAB01010144.1:39901-58992 GCA_009801035.1 Oophaga pumilio | reverse complement strand
TGCAGTGATGGCTATTGCACTTGGACCCGATAGCTCCTTTGCCACATAAGTGGACTCCACTATTATTATGGCACATGTCAAGTGTGAGGTCTTGTTGGAGCTTTTGCACTGGGGCCAAGATACTTAGACCTCTACAACCATGATTTATTACTGGAACCTCTTTGTAGGGAGTGTTTTACCAGACATTCACAATGCAGGCAGTAGTCCAAGTCAGCAACGTAGATCGAGCCATTGGTAAATATGTGTCCATTCAGAGAGCAATCTGAAGAAAGGCAAAAATAAAAATACGGTATGTCTTTTATTAGTGCTAATAATTTCCATAGAATTTCCCCAATCCATAAGTATTGTGGAAATATACAAAACAGTAGCTATAATTAGGCTATGTGCACACAGAGTCTTTTTACTGAGAATTCACAGCAGGACCTGAGCAGAAGCTCCTATATTTTTGAGGAGTTTTGAGATTTGGAAGCAGGTGTGAAGAGTTTACACTAAGTTTCTGATACAAAAACTGCTTGGAAAAACTGAACATAGGCTTATTATAGGAATCTGTCAGCACGCTTTACTACCACGAACCAAACACATCTATATTAGGTCGCTGTAATCCAGAATCAATCCATACATTCATTTTTGTATTACTTCTTTCTGTTCCACTCTAATACATTTTTCTGCTAATGAGCAGCAAGTGCAGGACTTGACCCGAGACTTACAGCTCTCCATCTCTGCACAATTTGCCCACTCATCCTCGTCCTTTGCTCCCTGATTGACAGGTCACTTTTGTCCGATTGACCTGCTTTCCTGAGAGAAATCTCGCGCACATGCTATCACTCTGAGTCCACATGACGCGGCAAGATCAGAACCATTAACTTGCGCATGTACCACCCCCTCTAAGAAGATGACTGGCATGGGAGTGTTGGTGCCTAAGCGAGATTTGCAGCGGCGGAGACAGGTCACTTAGAGAAGAATGACCTATCATTCAGGGAGCATAGACCGGCAACTAGAGGGGAAAATTGGAAAGAGGACACAGATATGTCAGTGCAGGGTAAAGATCTCGGACTTGCGGTTTATTAGCATAATAATTAAATAGAGGATTACTTTGAAATTCAAAGAAGAATTACGAAACAAAGGTATGGATTCATTCTGTATTAGCTAACCATAGAAATGTTTGGTTTGTGGTTATAAACCATGTTGACAGGTTCTTTTTAAAAATACTGTTGTTTTCACAAATTTTTCCCAGTGAGATTTTCTCTAACGGAGAGTAACACGGCCATGTAACTCAGACGAGGATCACAACGCAATACTCGTACTGGCTGTCAGCTCTCCCAACCCGAACGTGACATCTACATAGAAATACATGCTGTCACGCTTCTGTCAAGAGAGCCAATGGCCAGTCCAAGCATTGCGTTGCGATCGTCGTCTGAGTTATACGGCTGTGTGACTCTCCCCTAACAGTGAATATCAAGTGGATGGTGTTTTGAGAAGTTTGAATGCAGAACCTCACAAGAGCTGCAGGTTCATTTACATAATATTCATTATTTGTTACAATATAGACATAGAAGAGAAAATCTATTGCCAACAATACTCAACCTGAAGCAAATGTCAAATTCTGCAATAAATTTTACCTGCATTTTGTTCAGTTTCGTAAAGTGTTATCTTCGTTTCTTCCAAAACTGTGAGTGAAAGCCTTGTGTTAAATGTCCAATGTGGAAGATGACCTGAAGGACTTGATGGAGACATTGAATCCATATCAGTGTCATATGCCGAAGATGATGACATGATAAGATTATGTGGAGACTCATGGAGATTTTCTTCTCTGGCAATGACTTCAGAGAATGTTGTGAGCGTTGAAGGAGGTTTGGAAACCTGCAGTAATTGTTGTAAGGAACTCATGGAAGGTGATGATGAAAGAGATGACTCAGAAGAGCCTTGAGACATACTATTAGGAGACTGATTAGTGACAACTTGATCATGGAATATTGGGGTAGAGTGACTTGTTGAAAAAGGTCTTCTGGTGGTCCCTGAGAAAATCGGAAATACGGCAGAGGTAGAAATGGACAAATATTCAGTCTTTAAAATGTCACTATGTGATACTGGAACAACCTGTATATCTGTTGTTGGTTTCGATTGAAGATCAGACACTAATTCGAGGGTTTGAGAAGTTCTATCATTGTTAGACAAGTTTTCATTGTCAAATGAGTGGTGACTTGGGACCTCAGTTTGAGCAACAAATCTGGGAAGAGCTGAGGTAGTGGATAAAGTCATGGAGATCCTCTGTGACATCAGTTTCAAGTTTAAGGACATTCGACTAGGTAGGGGAGGATTAGTAACACTCAGTAGCTTTATTGGAGCATTGCCTTCTTGTATTATTGCAATTTGCTGAGAATATTGTATCTGTTTAGTGTGAAAAGATCCTGGGACTTCTAGAAAAGAAAAATACATGATCATAAATTGTCTAAGGACTTACATGGAATCTTGTTACTGGACATACCATTCAGACAGTCCTGAGTCTTCTGCTCACATGGGGTACAAGAACCTTCTCTCTCTTCACAATGAACATTTCCAGCCTTGGGATGGAATTCTGTATAAACATCACTACATCTTTGGAAGATCCAGATTATTTGTATGTCCATCACAGATATCTCATTCTCACCAAATTCCGCTGTTAGTGGTCTGTAGATGTCTTATGTCTACGGCCAGCCTAATGCGGTTAACCATTTTCTGGTCAAAATTCTAAAATGTGTTAAACTGTTGAGTTCTGCCATATCTAAAGTTGGTGCAAATGTATTCACATACCACAAACTAGTCTATGGCTGCTGGAATGGCAAAGAGAGTACAACCTCTTACATGACTATGGCTCTTTTCTTCATTGTTGCAATGTGATGTTGGGCTAGGACGCCATCTGGTAAGAGTTTTTACTCCTTCTCCCATATCTGCGTGCAAAGAGCACTTTCGTGGATAATGGAATTGGACGTGGGAGTCTATTCACTCCAACTCTAGCTATATCCAGTCATAAATATTTCAAGTATTTACATCAAAGCTGCGGCGCCCCCTACTGCACAGGGATCAGCATTGTAAACAGTGGATGACTGTATTGTCCCTGTCCATGGGACTCAAGATAGCAGTTGTCTTGTGATTTACCCAACAGCTGCCTGCCTTTCTGGTCAAGCACTATGCAAAGGACAATGATTTAAGTGCATGTGCAGATACAGGCAGCAATATCTCCATTAACTGCACAGTACTGAATGCCATCTGACTCCGCCATCTTGAGTCTTTTGGATAGGGACAGCTATGGGCATCAGGGGGTTTTGAAATGCAGAGCAGCGTTAAATAATGGGGGTATTTATGTTTAATTATGTCAGACCTCAGTATTTTTGTGGCTTCCTGAAGAAGTCAGAAAACTTTGAAACGTGTTGTAAATAAACTGTACTGTTACCCTTTATGCTGTATATTGGATTTTTTTGGGAAAAGTAATCAGAAGCCCATGTTACCCACACCTCCTACTACACTAGACCACAGTTTTGGGCATTTTAGAAATTCTCCAACCTTTTTAAGACTAAATATACTGGTCCAATCTATCAGTTGGGTCACATGAAGAAATGTGCATGAGATTTAATAGAAAATAGTGGATACACTTACAAAACAATGACATACAACACAGGGATCAGGCGTCATTATGTAGGAACCTCCATTCTCCAGAATATGTTCTTCAAAGGCACACTCTGATGTCAGAGAGGGACAATATTATCGTCACTTTACAAATGCCTCATTGTACAAAACAATGTAAAAAACAGCTAAAATATAGACTACACTGAATATAAAATAAAAACTAAGCTGAATCAACATGTGTGAATGTGATGCAAACCAGTGCCAGAGAGAGTTCTTGCCTACAGTGAACCTCTCGGTACGTCCTGTAAACCATTTTCTCCCCGGTACTAAAAGTGATCAGTGACTTCAATGGATTGACATTGTCCTATCTTGTCTACAATTTTATACTTTTGTTAGATTGACTATAGGGTGTTGGTAGCCCATACATTACAGACATAACTTATATCTTAGAGAAATATAGCGTAATTCATACCTTCACAGGTCGCACAGCATTCTCCTGGAAATGTATATGGATGGGAGCAGGAGATGGAACAGGAGATGGCTTCACATTGTACCTCACCAACCTCATGATGAAAAAAATAAGAATTTTCTAGTAAAATACCAGTGTATCACATAACAATCTGCCTAAGGCCTCATTCAGACTACCATTTTCATGTATCTGTTCTATATGTGATTTTCACAAATTCACATTCTAATCTATGGGGCTATTCACAAGTATGTGGGTTTTTTTACGAACCATGAGTCTGCAAAAAATAAAATGATGCAGACGACTATTTCTGATCCGAATGATGGATTAAAATTACCCATACAAGTCTATAGGTCAGCAAAAATCACAGACAGCACATGGATGGCATCAGTGACCAATCCGCGTACTGTGATTAGCGTGGTAACAGGTAGAAGAAGCTTTGTAATTTTTCTTTTTGGGAGGGGGGCATGAAAGAAAATCAATGATGGTAAAAACAGACTCACTGACCAAACACTGATTAAAATGGGATCAAAAACACAGATGAAAATAGGTCCCTTTTTTCACAAATGAGAAAAAAGGACATCTAAATGGGGTCTAAGGCATAATGAATAAAGGGGGGTTATTAAATTATTATTATTATTTATTGTGTATATCAAAGAGTAGAGAGTTCTAATCCACAAAATTGCTGCAGCCCTTTCCTTCACTTTCAAAAAAAGAGAAATAATTTTTGGTAAATGTCCAAATAAAATAGTTTAATTCCTTAGTGACCAGGCCAAATGTTTCAAACCTGATATGTGTCATTCTATGTGGCAATAACGCTGGAATGTTTTAACATATCCCAGTGATTTTGAGATTTTTTTGTGACACATTATAATTTACCACAATGTTGAATTTAAGTCAATATGTTTTGAGTTTATAAATAAAAATATCAGAAATTTGACAAAAATTTCAAAAAATTAGCAATTTTCAAGCTCTGAATGATTACCCCTTAAATCCAGATAGTCAAACCATGCAAAATGATTAAAAGGGTTGTCCATTTACTAGTACACCTTCTTGATCTAAATGTTTGGGGCAGATAAAAAAGCCTATACTTTGCTGATCAGGGCGCACGCTCAGGAACGTCATGGTTCTTAAAGAGACAGTGCGTGCGCTCTTAATGTGTCCTCAGCCAATTGCTGGGAAGCACTTAGTACTTAAGGCACCTCCACCTGTTGGAAGGTGCCAGAGCAACATTCTCCTTTAGTGTTGGAGCAACTACTAAGTTGCCAGGTCCTGTCCTCTTTCTGTCTCTGAACCTGTTTCCATTGGTCTGTATGCCCAGGCCTGTACCGTGTAACTGTACCTGTGTCTACTCTAGTCTGAATTAGAATCTATCCCTGAACCTGTTTGTATCTAAACCTGGATCTTTCTGAAGCAATACCTATCTCCAAACATGCAGTGTCTAAATCTCTATTCTGTTGTTGCTGTGCAACATTAGTGATCTGTGTGTACACTTGCTACTTCATTATAAGTACCCTGTGTGAATTTGGTTTTGTCTGTCCTGCGTGTACCTGTCCATGGGTTTGTTCTGTGTGTACCTGACCCTGTCTGTTCCATGTGAACCTGCTCTTGTATGTCTTGTGGGAATCTGCAGTTCCTACCTGCCTGCACCTGCGGTTCCCAGTCTGTCAGCACCTGCGGACTGGAACCTTTCCTGTCACTGACCCAGTTCTTCCTGAAGCTGTTCCTGTCCGTCCAGTCTAAATTGGGCCCTACCTCTGCCTGTATATCAGCCTTGTCCGCCAGCACCTGCCTGCCAGTACATTAGCCGTGCCCACCTGCACATGCCTATATATCAGCCGTACCCACCAGCGCCTGTCTTCCAGTATATCAGCCGTGCCTGCCAATATATCAGCCATGCATGCCTGCACCAGCCAGTATATCAGCCGTGCCTGACAATATATCAGCCATGTATGCCTGCACCAGCCAGTACAGTATATCATGTAGAGAGAAAAACTCGGCACACCAAAGGATATGAAAGTATATCAGTCGTGCCTGCCAGCACCGACCTGTCTGTACACCAGCCATGTCTGCCTTACCCGCCTGTACCTGCCTGTCTGTGATTCAGCTGTGCCAGACAGTATACCTACAGTATCAGCCTGGACTTGCCATTACAGTGTCCTGTCCCTTTAGGGATCAGCTGCCATGCATCCGAGGTCCGCCCTGCAGTAGAACTTGGCGTCCATCTGGAGCCAAGTCTAACCCCACCATTAGCGGGTCTAGTGAAAATTCGGGTGTTCACTTAGCCATGCCCCTCCGGGCTCTCCTCAGTCCATGGCACAGTGGGTCCACGAACCACGTGCGCCTCCTGAGCCTGCAACAGGTGGAAGTGCTATAATTTGGGTTCGGCTCCCCAATGTTATGTCTTGATGCTGGGACATAAAAAAAACTTTTGCTTCAGCCATTTCTGCCAACTAAATTGGCAGCTGAATGTTTTCAACTACTGAGAGGGAAGGAATAGTATCACAGGTTCACTTTTATATGATCTATAATATGAAGGAGTTTTAATAAGTTGTCAGTCATCTCCCTTTAGTCAATGTGTCACAATAAATTTATCATCTACGTGGAGATAAAGTGCAATGGATATCCACCTCTGTTTGTACTGTAGAGTAAAATCAATTTTGACATCCTGGGATGGATGAAAAGACCAGATCTCAATGGGGAATTTATAGTTGTGGATTCCAATACCAAATAAGTAATCTGAATCTCCAGTCCACCAAGGTGTTTAGAATGTGGTTAAAAATGTGGTTGAAATATTGGTTTAACTGCTTATATTAGTTATGTTTCAATATTGCTGATTTTCTAATGGAAAAGAAATCACTCACTTGACATGTGCACTGGGTACAGGGTTCACTTTCCAGTGAAAACGTTTGCTTGTTTAGCACTTTCCGTCCATCATATGTGCAATCTGCAGAGGCATGAACAGGTTTATGTCATGAACTAAAAGGAGAGGAGATACACAACCAATCCAGCCCTTCTCACCTCGACAAACCGGGCAGCATTCTCCCTCATCATGGAAAGGGTAAGTGCAGTTGGGGGCACATTCAATGGGTGAGCAAGCAACAGTACCCACCTGTACAACAAGGAAAGTATCTGTTCTATTTATGCCAGCCGAGGATTATTCATTCCAATACATTCATCAATCCAGTTTAACAAGCAAAGTATTCTTCCAATACTTCTTACCAAGCAAATACATGTGAGGCAGGGATCTGAGTATGAAGGGAAGCTCTCATTATTCTTATATGTCTTCCTTCCATAGGAGCAACCTTTAAAAAAGAGCCGAGAAACAAATTTTTCATTTCAGTTTTCATGCAAAAATACAGTTTGCAACATGTTGAAGGTAATGGTTGACTTCAGGGTGACCACAATGAGCTTTGTTACCCATTACCATTGCTCCTTAGATTTAGCCGCAATAGCGGAGTTGTTTCTCTACCTGCTGAACAGTCAGGGCAGCACTGTCCCGGCACCATGATAGGATGAGGACAGGTTTCCACGCAGTCTGTCTTCTTGCACACAATAGAGCCGTCTGCCTAGATCAAAGCACAAGAGAAATGAGTGTATGTGGTGAAGGGCAGTCAGAAGGAGGGGTGAACAGTGAGACCTCTATGTATTGAACATTATGATTTATCAGGTATCCTTTTAGTAGCATAACCTCTTAAAGGGCTTAAGTTTGCTAAAAGATTGCGCAGTATAAGTGCTTGAAATAGGTAAATGGTATAGTTGTTGAGTCACTTACTGTGTCTGACCAGTTGCAGCTTCTGTCCTAACCATGCGTGCTGGTGAGGTTCAGATCAGTGTGTGATATGTTACAGGAGAGGCCTCCCATTCACGTGCTTACCAACGGCTTGTCGAGGTATTGAGATGCGGCGCGCTCCGGCCGGAAGCAACGCAGCTGACCAGCAAGGCGAGCGGTGGGTGTCACAAAAGGGTGACCTCATAGGTGCAGAGTTACAGGCTCATAAAGTGGCCAAAAACCAACGCGTTTTGAAGGAGATGCAGTTCTCCTTCAATTGTCAAGCACTTATACTTGCATATATCCATTTGTAGGTGCTACACACAATTAGAAATTGGTGTGAGTCTTTTGGTCGGTCTAGTTTCACTTACTAGGTCTTACTTGACTTTGTCCACGAACAGCAATCACTTTATAGTGTTATTTGGGAGTTTTATAAAGGATTTCTCTATAGTGTCATTCTTCACACTGATTTTCAAGCGACAGTATTTCTGGATGTTTTAGTTTTCACATATAGGGCTTGTGCCACTATCAGGAGCTTTATCGAGGGAGTTTGCACATTATTTCCTATTTTTTAGTATTCAGATAGGTTGCTCGTCACACAGAACCTACCTAACTCCCAGCTGCTTTAATCACCATATATTTGGGAGCGCCAGTGTTTTGATTGGTTGATCTTTAAGAATTGAAAGACTCTTGGCTGGCTACAAAAAGCTTTTACAAGCTGTGATACTTTCAAGCAGGTGTGCTATTAACCATGCAGGGGGCCCAAACTTTTGCATCAGCCCATTTTTTATTTTGTAATTTTTAAAATGTAAAAGATGAAATATATATTTACAAAGGAAATATGTCATCTTTAGCTTTAGGCCTGTTAGAGATCAATTCATTTTCAACTTGCTTAACTGTTCACAATAACAGTAATTATGACCAGGGGTGCCCAAACTTTTACATACCGCTGTATACAATATATACCATTGCAATTAAAATTATTTAATTTTTGTTGCAAATTTGATGTATTTTCAAAATTTATAAACTTTCTCTTGTTGGAATAAACGAAACAAACAAGAACACTTTAAATAGCTCAAAGCAACTCATATAAAAAGTGGTTTCTCCAAGTTCAACATAACAAGAATGACTACTGCAGTATCAGAATTATTCAACCCCTTAATAACAGTACATCATCCATCTGGCCGTTATGACTTGCTGCAAACATGATGCATAGCCAGACACTAGATTCTAGCAGCATTACTGACTAATCTTACCTATTGTCCCATTCCCAGAGTCAATAGCCTCCAGTTCACTAATATTCTTGGGTTTGCTTACTGCAAAGCCTTCTTCAAATCCCTCCACAGATTTTCTATGAAATTTAATTCAGGTGATCACTCCAGAATCTTCCAGGACATCTTCCAAAACCAAGCCATGGTGGACTTTGAGGTATTCTTGGGATAATTGCCCTCTTTGAAGATTCAATGACACTGAAGCTTCAGCTTCTTCACAGAAAGCATGATGTTTTCTCCCAGGATTTCCTGGTTTGATTGAATCCATCCTGCTCTATACATCCTGTAGGTTTTCAGTGCTAGTGAAGCAAAGAATCACCCAGCCACTCCCATGCTTAACTGAAGGTAGGGTGCTCTTCATTCTTCCGCCTCTAGACATACCGGGCTAATCCACAGTCCTGAAAATTTCTAGTTTCTTTTCATCGCTCAACAAAACAAAATCCCTAAACATCTATGGCTTTTTTCATATGGTTTTAACCATAATCAAGTCAACTTTTTTTTGTCCTTTTGGGTCAGTAGAGGCTACGTCTTGTAGTATGAGCATGCGCTTTACTGTGCAAGCTAAAACCTCAGTGCCTGATCACACTAAATCTTCCTGCAGATCCTTTACAGTCACTCAAGGGTTTTCAACATCTTGACTCCTCAGGAATCTGGTGGCAGCCGGTGACAGCTTCCTCTTTCTAGAACATACAGGTATGAAACGCAGTGCCCCAACATGTCCAATTGACCCCAACATTCAGATACTTTAGGCAAAACTTGAAAACCCATCTCTCCAAGAAAACTTACAACTTGCAATGCCTTGCTGTCACCTCACCACCACCAGAGCTGCTGCAACCCCCAACCTACTGTTCCTTCCCCAATACCATGTAGACTATAGGGCCACCACGGCAAGTCTCTCTCCCCTCTGTACCAGTCTCTCACTATTGTCTTGTTCATTGTTATCTATAATTGTATCCCCTTTACACATGTACAGCACCATGGTATTAATTGTGATCTAAATAAACAAATCTTTATAAGAAGAAATTAAGGAATTATGGGACAATTATATTAAAAGAATGAAATGGTATTTAAACACGGTAGTTGTCGGCACTTGGTAGCAAGACAACGCAAATGTAATTGTTTTCCTTATTGTCATGTTTTACGTCTTAATAACTATGTCTTTTAATTTTTATACCAATATTAGTCTTTTACCAATGTTAACTATTTGTTCACGCACAGGTGGGCGGCTTCAGATTTTTAAGTGTTGGTGTTTTTATGTCAGTAATTAAACCCCCTTTCCCTCTTATACTGATTGTGCCATGTAGTTCGTTTTCGAAAAAGAGCTCGAAGCTAGCACGAAATGCATAAAAATAAAAACTATGAAATTGCTATTCCACAATGGAACTACTTCCTTTATATAGCAGTGTGGCCTACTCTGAAATGTCAATCTCCTTTTTCTACTAATCAATATGAAAAAGAGGGTTTCCCTTCGTTTGCTGACGGGACTGCAGCAGCAGTAATATTCATGGGCAATTATTAGAGTTGTGCCAATCACAAACTTTTCAGGTCAGCAACTCCATAACTCCCTACTCATCTGTACCTTTCAATATCACCCTTTGTTTGCTTGTCTCCCCCTTTTTTTTCTCTAGTGTGGGTAATCTAGAGAAAGCTTGATAAATTGGGGAGTTTGGTCACTAGTTTCAAAAGTGCAGTTTACGGTGTCAGGTGCTAAACTTACATATAGCTGTATCGAATAAGGAGTTTGTCCAGAACATTGGAGTGGAAGACAGCTTTGTTATGAATGTGCTAGAGATGGTTTCTGAGCAGAGGCTCCCTCTGGTGGTTACAGACAGTACTGAACCTTCCAGCGAGGAATGGCAATCTGGGATCACGGACTGGACTGATATAAGGGAGGTTCCCTCCAATGATGGTCGCCGGTGATCAATTGTTCTTGTCTCAATTGTGGTTCCTGGTTCATTTGGAAGTTTGCTGGAGTCTTGCATTCATCAGCTACCTAAACATAACACAGCTTGGCTTTCTTGCCGAGTGAGGCTATTTGAGTTTCATGGTGAGCAGTGAGCTTAAATTGTTGGTGAAACTGGTGCTGTTCTTAAAACTGGGTAGGGTGTAGTTGGGTTTGTAGAAGAGTGGAAAGAATACCTTTTGCACTAATGTAGTGAACTGGTCCAGGTTATGACTGTCCCTTTAAATACCCCTGGACCGTGAATAATCCTGTACACTACAGCTCACATTCTAGCAACTCCTTTTACTGTTATTAGACATGTGCTTTCATTTGATTCATGTATTTTTCCAGGTATTCTAATTTGTTGTGTTCCAGCTCTATCTGCTCGTGAAATGTATACAATGTAAAGTTTTGACATGAGAACTGAGGTTTCAAGAGGAGGGGCTATTCTAGGTTCTGTGCCGTCTAGACCAGAAGAGCTGGAAAAACCCCAGTCTGGAACAAGCTGTCTCTGGGAGCCGAGCACATGTGGAGGCTCCCTCTCTCCAAGACCCTCTGGTAGGCCTGACACAATTACCCCAGGACTTAGAGGTTGGTGAAAAACTCTTGCTATGTAAAATCTTCTGCATAAAGCTACAAAAGGCTCCGAATCTCTCTATAACAACTTGCAGCATTACATCTAAAGGAGCAGGTTATTAAAGCTCCGAAGTCTCAATTCCATGTAAGAATCCAGCTCTGTATTGTATTTGCTGTGGTTTAACCCCGTGAGCTGTGAAGCATTTACTCCGTGTCATATTTTCCCATTCCTGTGAAAGTAAACACAACTGTTATCCCCGAGACCTGTGTCTGTGGTCATTATTGTGGACGCTGCGTGGGGGTGGATAGCAGTGAACGGAAAGCCCCCAATTACAAAAGCTTTACACTAACAGGAATTTTAGCAGTGATCTGGTTTCCCAGTAGGCCTAAAATGTAGTCTTGGACAATAGTTCTTATTGGAACGTGTAGGATAGATAGTGGAGGGGTTGGATCATCAAGAGACCATGTAAGTGATGGAATCTAGGACAGTAGTTGCAAATGTGTGCAAACATGGGGAAAACATACAAACTCCATGCAGATATTGCCCAAAACCCAAGCACTGCAAGGTAACAATGTTCATTACTGTCCCAACTATGGGATCATAATTCAACTCACCTGGCAAATGCAGATGGAGCAGGGATCTCCAGGGGACCAGATTTGCCCAATAGGAATCTCAATTCCATTGTCATCAAAGGGACATCCTATACATACAGCAATATAATTTACATAAGGAGAATTCTCATATACAAAACTTCCTAAGGCCAGTGTAGAGTCACAACATATTGATGACCTTTCCATAGGTGGGGGTCCGACACCTGGAGTACCCATTGATCAGATACAGCTCTGACAGCAGCCAGATGTAGATACCGAACAGGTTATAGTTATACCAGACCTATTGCAGGGTGTTAGAGGGCTGAGCAGGACGGTGTATATGCTCTACTTGGTGTGTTAAAGTACATTAAGTATATTTCTTCCAAGTTTTAGTAAATTTTATCTACCATAATTCAAATTTCTCAAGTTAATAGCGTATCACTTATTTAATTTTTGAAAAACTCTACAAAAATCTATTGCAAATAAATAGGGATATAGAGATTTTTGTGCCCTAATCTGAGAGGAGCATATTGTGAAGACAGAAAGCCTGATTCCAGCAATGTGATACTTACTAGGATGCTAACTGTAGTTTTGTTAAAATCACTGCTTTATCAGCAGGAGATTATGACCAGACGACTAGTAAACCAGCTGCCATGTAGTCCTCCATATTCACATGCTCTGTATAACCCGATCCCTCGCTTTCTGCCAATGAGTTGTGTAAAAAGAAAGCAGCCAATCAGTGGCGTGGGCGGGGTTATACAGAGCTCAGCATGCAGAGAACAGGTAAATCTGCAGAAGAAAAAAAACTATGATTTTATCAAAACTACAACAAACAGCCCAGTAAGTGATATATAACTGAAATCAGGGTATCTGCCCCTACATTATGCTGCTCTCAGATGGAGTAGTAAAAATCTGGTGATAGATTCCCTTTAAGGAAAACTGCTGCAGAAGGAAAGTCAATTTAGTGGATCAAAGCAATGTTAATGGAAGCTTGCACTTTACATTCCCTCTATTGAGTATCCCAGAAATATCCAATACCTGTGCTTTGTGGTGGCTCCTGGCATTGGAAGCAGCACTGTCCAGACTCCAGCACCCAGTCCTCTCTAAGGCACTCTAAGCTGGGACATGGGACAAAGGAGCACTCCACTGCTCCATTCTATAGGAATAAGGAGTACAAATGGACACAGCAATATTTACAATGAACAAGGGGAAAAGAATAGTATTGGTACAAACCTGGCACACACAGGATGTGCATCCATTTTCATCTCGGCTAAACTTGGCACCATGAGGATAAAGGTTTCCTTGGAATTCACATCCATCTACAATTAAAGTATGCTCAGTTGAAAACCAAGACATCAATCACTATGTGAGAACACACAAAGATGCTAGACCCCATTACAGAAGGGTTGGGAAAATAATAAGGATGTTTTTTAACCCCTGGAAACACTCGTCTGGTGTCTAGAATTGCAATTCACCCCACTACAGTCAAGCATAGTTGCAACACATGACACAACTCGTGGACATGGAAGTCAAAAATCTAACTATCTGATTTCCATGGGTTATTGGTCATTGGATTATCGGCTCATGATTGCATAAGTGTATTGTTTAATATTACCCTCAGTTACACGGTATATAAGCATAGTACAGACCTGGGCACCGCAAGCAGCAATCTGACATGAAAGGGTCAGAGCAAGAAATAGGGGTACACACGGGCGGGATACAGGTGATATTTCCAGCCTGCAATATTAACCACAATAAACGGGAAAAAAAAGACAAAATGATATTGAAAATGAAAATATTTGACAAATGAAATGAAATTTTCATTTTATATGCGACACTGAGCCTTTACTCTGTACTGTCAGAAAGTGGCAAGTTATTCCTTTAATATTGATATGATCCAATATTGATAACTCACTTGAACAGAATATGCAACAGAACTGATGGACCCAAGTGTCTCTCAGTGGCTTACTCCAATCTCTTCTTTCAGATCCCTTACATACTTTCCTGAGTTACGTGAGAATATGAGCGAATAGCTGACAGTGATGTAAGGTGTATTGCTACCATATGAAATTGGTCCAAGGGTGGACGAGATATCTGGAGATTAGCTGGGATGTGAATTTTGATCATCTTTGTACATCGCTGCGGAAATGGTTGGCGCTATATATGCAATGGGAAATTAGATAAATAAACTTAGGAAAGAAACCAAAAGTTTCAGTCTTAATAACTTACCAAACAAATACATATTGTGCAGTTATCCGGGAAATTGGGAAAAAGTTCTCCATCTGCCCTCAATGTCTCCTCGAAGAAGCACCCTGTACCAGAATGGAAGGTTGAGTCAAGGGTAAAGGATATCCTATAACTCAGATTAAGTACTTCACAATTTAATAGGATCTGTTTTTTTAAAAAAATAACAAAAGACTGACCATCACTTCCAAACACTATACAGGCGTGTATAGGTGCAAACTTAGAGCAGCCATCTCCATGCATAACCAACTTATTTGGTAGCATTCTAAAGTAGCGCTATAGCATGTAAACATGAATTATATGAAATATGAATTGCATTTACTGCTCTACAAAATAAGAAAAACTGAGAATACTTAGCGCATAAATTGGCCAATTCACGTGTACCCAGCAGCCGCCATAAGGCAACTTACATTGCTGGGAACCTGCCTAATGTGAATCCTATCTACCCACATAAATGCAGGCTTCAGACTAGGAGAGGATTCACATTAGATAGGTTCGCAGCAACGAGAATCATCTTATCTGCTGCTGGGTATACATGAATTGGCCAATTCATGTGCTAAGTATTCTAAATTTTTCCTACTTTCTAGAGCAGTAAATTAGATTCACATTTCATATATTTTCATGTTTGCATGCCATAGCACTACAGAGAGTTACTTCACTTGGAAGTAGAAATACAAAATATACCGCACACTCTATGGAATTCCATGCAAAATAATGAAGTTTATTTATGACAAAATAGGAAGCAATGCATAAAGCGATTAGCGGAGTGGCTGACGTTTCGACTCTCCCGAGTCTTAATCATAACATCGCTTTAATCATATCAAAATAAGTTCATATGGAAAAGTGAAAAGAGATTACTGTGTATTCACAAGAATCTCTTTTCACTTTTCCATATGAACTTATTTTGATATGATTAAAGCGATGTTATGATTAAGACTCGGGAGAGTCGAAACGTCAGCCACTCCGCTAATCGCTTTATGCATTGCTCCCTATTTTGTCATAAATAAACTTCATTATTTTGCATGGAATTCCATAGAGTGTGCGGTATATTTTGTATTTCTAGTATCTAGGACGTTCTGTCCACTGTACCGGCACCTCGACCCATTTAGATCGAGTGCACACCATTTTCTCATATACTTCACTTGGAAGTGACAGTGAGTCTTTTGTTATTTATATACATAAGCCCTCTGACTGAGCACTCCGCTCTACAGCGTCTGGTGGTTTTAATCGCAGCAGGATCCTATCTACCCACATAAATGTACGCTTCAGCCAAAAAAAGGATTCACATTAGATAGGTTCCTAGCAATGAGAATCGCCTTATCTGGCTGCTGGGTATAAATGAATTGGCCAATTTATGCGCTAAATATTCTCAAGTTTTCCTATTTTCTAGAGCAGTAGTGCTATGAATATTTCATATATTTTATGTTTTCATGCTATAGTGCAACTTTGTTTTTTAAAGAACTCACCATCACATGTAGGACAGCAACTTTCTGGGTGCAGAACCGGATGGGAGCAGGTTGGGCTACATATTCTTCTTTCACAGGATATGGTACCTTCCTACAAGATGTATTAAGACAGTAATTCTATGAAGTGGACTATAAAATGGAATCAAATCTTCAAGCGGTGTCACCTACTTGGCAAGTGCAATCCATACAATCTGCTTCTGTCCATGAGCTGCCGGTCTGTCGTAATTCCTGGTTGTGCCAGCAGTGCAAATTTGTGTGTGGGGTAGTGGGAGCTCCAGTTGGGAATATAATGTTTTCTTTCAATGACATATGGGAGACCCCTGAGGATTTTTGAGCTAGTTGCGAATTACCCGTTTTGAGGTGCTGAGGTGGTGGGAAAGGATTCAGATTGGTGGTTGCAGTTTGTGGTTTTGAGGTAGACATTGTTGTAAACATTTTTGATAATGTAGTGCTGACCACCGTAGTCTGGGAGGCAGTGGTCACAAGTGGTCCCAGGCTTACTGGTGGTGGAGATGTTGGCTTCATTTGCGGTAAGGTGGGCAATGCTTGTAGAAAGCCGACTGTCTGTGCCTCAGGAGTAACAGCTGCAACATACAAAAATACATATATATATAGGCACAAAATCACTACATTTCATACATATAAGTTTGGTCACAGTAAAACGTTAGCTATTGTTACCTGCACAACTACCATTAATTGATAGAAACCCAACAGGACACGAGCAGACATAAGACCCCAGAGTATTGACGCAGCTTCCAGAGGAACAAAGGGTGGTGTTCTCCAGGCATTCATTTACATCTAAAAAATAAATATATATAAAAGTCATAAGACCCGTTCATATAATTAATTGATCACACAATAGTTGTAGACATTTATGAATCTCTATGTCCTCATATTTCCATGCTATCTACTCTTTGGATAATCATTAGGGCGACATGGTGGCTGACTGGTCAGCACTGTGGCTTTGCTGGGGTCTTGGGTTCATATCCCACCAATGCCAATATCTGCAAGGAGTTTGTATGTTCTCCCCGTGTTTGCGTGGGTTCCCTCCGGGTTCCCCGGTTTCCTCTCAGACTCCTAAGACATACTGATAGGGAATATAGATTGTGAGCCCCCAATGAATGGTTACACTATGAGCTTTATGTATATGATGAACTCTACAATGTGCACAACACTGCATAATATGTTGCCACCATATAAATAAAAGACAATAAGCTACATAGAACAGTGTTTTAGGTAAACTGAAGAAGAACTGCCTGAGGCTCTGTTCACATCTGCAGTAATGCAGGGGGTTCTGTCAATTTTGAAGGCAGGAATAACACTTGTAATAAAATTGAAAGACGGAAGGAGCCGTGATTGGTCTGTTGGGGACCTTTTTGAACCACCAAACCAAATGAAGGAACTGATGCAGTACCATAGCTACCATTAAAAAAAGAAGCCAAGAACCCAGTGTGAGCATAGCATAAATCAGCAAGTTCATCACACTAGAGTGTTAGCAGTCATAAGCCTAGTAATTTATTTTCCTATGGATAATTCACAAGTTGGAATTTTGGGACAACCCTTTAACTTTTAGACCTACCAGTACGCTAAGAGAAGGGTCACATGGCTTGCAGAAAGGAGAAATATGGGTTTCTGTATGGGTGGTCCCATAATAGAAAAAAGAGTTTATCTGACTCTGTCATCTTCTGCCTCTTGACCGGTTATTGTCTTTGTATGATGATCCACCAAGGAGCTTTTATTTCTATAGTTAGAATTCTCTAAAGGTTTCCTCCAAGACTCCCCAAAAATACATCCTCTATGAAGTAGAATATAAATATCCTTTATCATAAATCCTTTATCATACAGGGAAACCTCAATGAGAAGGCAGCCAAAAAGCACACCACAAGATATCTACTAGAGGAGTGGACCTCTCAAAGAGTATGTCCAGTATGCATAGTAGATGATTAAATGGAGAATCTGTAACAGCAATCTGATCTGGGAAAATGAATGGTCTTCTCAAAGAGGTGGTTGTTAGAAACGTCCAACAAAAGAATATGTCAGCATTCGGTTCTCCTGGATAAACTCTTTATTCCAAATCCTTGTGTATAGACAGCATTAAAAGTAGGTATCAAAACACTGACGTGTTTCGGAGTAAAGTTCCTTATGTACAATACGGTATTGAACAGCTATGATTAAGGAATTTTATCCTGAAACGCGTCAGTGTTTTTATATCTACTTTTAATGTCGTCTGTGCACATGGATTTGGTATAAATCCAGAAGGACAGAGTGACGAGTTTTTCTTCACTTGGATTTGTCCCCATGAAGGCTCAGGCTTTTGAGCACCCATGATGTTCACAATAAACTGGTGCGGTGAGATGATTGCTTGTTTGTGGGTCCTTAGAAAAGGTTCCACTGTGGTAGTATATTGGTAACCCTAATGGTTTATTTTGTGCTAGGACCATCCATCCAAGTGCAGCTCTTAAAACTCAAGTGAGGTTTACCTTGGAAGTGATACATCTAGTCCTGACTGTTTTACTAATTTCCTTTTAGTTATTCCCACCTTATATATCTGCAGATTGTCATTACAAAGGGAAAATGTTCTGCATGGAGCAAAATTCAGAAACTCTGTGTTGCAAGAAGTCAGCCATTGTCAGGGTAAATAAACAAGATCCAATGGAGCTCTAAGAACGCAAAGTCGTGTCCCACAAAACACTTACCACCACATGACATTCTGTCTGCACCGAGGGCAAAGCCACTTCGGCAGGAACAGAAGAAACTTCCTTGTGTGTTGTGGCAGAAGTGTTCACAAAGGAGAGACGTTCCTGGTCGGCGACATTCATTGATGTCTTCAAAAGAACCAAAAGGATGTGACAGTGTTATCTTACATATATTTATCATGTGAATATTAAATATATACCAGAGGGCGTGTACGTATTTGTAGTAATTGGCGGTCTTGTCTATAAAAAAGAACAATTATGATTTAAGAAATATGTTACTTTGCTGCTCGGTTTATTGTAAAGCGCTGTGCAGCATTTTCACAACATGCCAGGTCTCACCTTTGAGAAAGTATATGGATATGGGATCTCATGGGAAATCTTTATTTTACAACTTGTTGCAAATGTGATCTGTGAAGTAATAGCCTCAGGCAATAATATAGACCAAATCTTCAAATCAAGGAATT
>VIAB01010142.1:67953-78551 GCA_009801035.1 Oophaga pumilio | reverse complement strand
ACTTTGAACCCCCAAGGGTTTCACAGAAGTTTATAACGTAGAGCAATAAAATAAAAAAAACATTTTTTCCACAAAAATTATCTTTTCACCCCCAATTTTTATTTTCCCAAGGGTAACAGGACCCCAAAAGTTATTGTGCAATTTGTCAAGAGTACGCTGATACCCCATATGTGAGGGTAAATCACTGTTTGTGCGCATGGCAGAGCACAGAAGGTAAGGAGCGTCATTTGACTTTTTTAGCTGGAATTGAGATCGGACGCCATGTCGCTTTTGGAGAGCCCTTGATGTGTCTAAACAGTGAAAAAAAAACACAAGTAACCCCCTTTTTTTTAAACTAGACCCCCCCAAAGAACTTATCTAGATGTGTGGTGAGAGCTTTAAACCCCCAAGGGCTTCACAGAAGTTTATGACATAGAGCCGTAAAATTAAAAAATCATATTTTTTCCACAAAAATGATCTTTTCATCCACAATTTTTATTTTCCCAAGGGTAACAAGACCCCAAAAGTTATTGTGCAATTTGTCCTGAGTACTCTGATACCCCAGAGCTTGGAAGGGAAGGAGCGCTGTTTGACTTTTTCAATGCAAAGTTGGCTGGAATTGAATTAGGACGCCATGTTGCGTTTGGGGAGCCCCTGATGTGCCTAAATAGTGGAAACCCCCACAAGTGTCCCCATTTTCGAAACTAGACACCCAAGAAGCATATCTAGATGTGTAGTGAGCACTTTGAACCACCAAGTGCTTCACAGAAGTTTATAAAGCAGAGCCGTGAAAATAAAAAAATCATATTTTTTTTCCACAAAAATGATCTTTTTGCCTCCAAATTTTTATTTTCACAAGGGTAACAGGAGAAATAGGACCACAAAAGTTGTTTTGAAATTTGTCCTGAGTACATTGATACTCCATATGTGCGGTGGAACCTCTGTTTGGGCGCAAGGCAGAGCTTGGAATAAAAGGAGCGCCGTTTTGGAATACAGACTTTGATGGAATGGTCTATGGGAGTCATGTTGCGTTTGCAGAGCCCATGATATGCCTAAACAGTAGAAACCCACCATAATTGACCCCATTTTGGAAACTAGACCCCCCAAGGAGCTTATCTAGATGTGTAGTGAGCACTTTGAACCCCCAAGGGCTTCACAAAAGTTTATAACGTAGAGCTGTGAAAATAAAAAAAATCATATTTTTTTTCCACAAAAATTATATTTTTGCCCCCAAATTTTTATTTTCACAAGGGTAACAGGAGAAACAGGACACCAATAATTGTTGTGCAATTTGTCCTGAGTACGCTGATACCCCATATGTGGGGTGGAACCTCTGTTTTGGCGCAAGGCAGAGCTTGGAAGGGAAGGAGTGCCGTTTTTGAATACAGACTTTGATGGAATGGTCTGTGGGCGTCATGTTGCATTTGCAGAGCCTATGATGTGCCTAAACAGTAGAAACCCCCCACAATTGACCCAATTTTGGAAACTAGACCCCCAAGGAGCTTATCTAGGTGTGTGGTGAGCACTTTGAATCCCCAAGTGCTTCACAGAAGTTTATAACGTAGAGCCGTGAAAATAAAAAAACATATTTTTTTCCACAAAAATGATGTTTTTTCCACAAAATTTTTATTTTCACAAGGGTAACAGGAGAAATAGGACCCCAAAAGTTGTTGTGCAATTTGTCTTGAGTACGCTGATACCCCATATGTGGGGTGGAACCTTTGTTTGGGCACAAGGCAGAGCTTAGAAGGGAAGGAGCACCGTTTTGGAATACAGACTTTGATGGAATGGTCTGTGGGCCTCATGTTGCATTAACAGAGCCCATGATGTGCCTAAACAGTAGAAACCCCCCAAAAGTGACTCCATTTTGGAAACTAGACCCCCAAGGAGCTTATCTAGATGTGTGGTGAGCATATGAACTCCCAAGTGCTTGACAGAAGTTTATAACGTAGAGCCGTGAAAATAAAAAAATCATTTTTTTCCACAAAAATGATCTTTTTGCCCCAAATTTTTATTTTTACAAGAGTAACAGGAGAAATTAGACCTTCAAAGTTGTTGTTCAGTTTGCCCTCTGTACGCTGATACCCCATATGTGGAGGTAAACCACTGTGATTGCCTTACTGCGATCTTTGGGAGGCAGAATGAACAAATCCACAACAGGTGAAGAATTGGTTTTATTTTTTAAGCCGTTCCTCGTGCGGTATTAGTGATTAGGCAACTTTGTTCTTCAGGTCGGTGCGATTACAGCGATACCAGATTTATATCCTTTTTTCATGTTTAACTTCTGTCACACACTAAAAGACTTTTCTTTTTTTTGTAAGAAATTTTTGCATTGCCGTATTTTGAGAGCTGTAATTTTTCCATATTTCGGCCGACAGAGTCATGTGAGGTCTTGTTTTTTGTGGGACGAGCTCATGTTTTTATTGGTACCATTTTTGGGCACATGAATTTTTTGATCGCTTTCTATTCCAATTTTTGTAGAGGCAGAATGAACAAAAACCAACAATTATTATTATTTATTATTATAGCGCCATTTATTACATGGCGCTTTACATGTGAGGTGGGGTATACATAATAAATACAAGTACAGTAATCTTAAACAATACAAGTCACGACTGGTACAGGATGAGAGAGGACCCTGCCCGCGAGGGCTAACAATCTACAAGGGATAGGTGAGGATACAGTAGGCGAGGGTAGAGCTGGTCATGCAGCGGTTTGGTGGATCGGTGGTTGCTGCAGGTTGTAGGCTTGTCGGAAGAGATAGGTCTTCAGGTTCTTTTTGAAGGTCTCCATGGTAGGCGAGAGTCTGATATGTTGTGGTAGAGAGTTCCAGAGTGTGGGGATGCACGGGAGAAATCTTGTATGTGATTGTGGGAAGAGGAGATAAGAGGGGAGGAGAGAAGGAGATCTTGTGAAGATCGGAGGTTGCGTGCGGGTAAGTACCGGGAGACGAGGTCACAGATGTATGGGGGACTCAGGTTGTGGATGGCTTTGTATGTCATGATTACGGTTTTGAACTGGAGTCTTTGGGTAATGGGGAGCCAGTGCAGGGATTGACAGAGTGGAGAGGTCGGGGAATAGTGGGGGGACAGGTGGATTAGTCAGGCAGCAGAGTTTAGAATAGATTGGAGGGGTGCAAGAGTGTTAGAGGGGAGGCCACAGAGCAGGAGGTTGCAGTAGTCAAGGCGGGAGATGATGAGGGAATGGACTAGGGTTTTTGCAGATTCTTGGTTGAGGAATGTATGGATCCGTGAAATATTTTTGAGTTGAAGTCAGCAGGAAGTGGAAAGGGCTTGGATATGTGGTTTAAAAGAGAGATCAGTGTCAAGGATAACACTGACGCAGTGAGCTTGTGGGACTGGGGAGAGTGGGTAGTCGTTACTTTAATGGATAGGTCCATTGGAGGGGTTGCGTGAGATGGGGAAAGATGATAAATTCTGTTTTATCCATATTAAGTTTTAGAAATCTAGCGAAGAAGGATGAAATAGTGGACACTGGACATACATTGAGGGATTCTGTTTAGTAGGGAGGTGATGTCTGGTCCAGAGATGTAGATCTGTGTGTAATCAGCATAGAGGTAATATTTAAAGCCATGGGATTCTATGAGCTATCCGAGGCCCAAGGTGTAAATGGAGAGGAGCAGGGGCCCTAGGACTGAACCTTGCGAGACTCCGACAGATAGGGGGGCGGGGTGAGGAGGTGGTGTGCGAGTGGGAGACGCTGAATGTCCGGTCTGTTAGGTATGACGTGATCCAATATAGGGCCAAGTCTGTGATATCAAGAGATGAGATGGTCTGTAGTAATAGGGAATGATCCACTGTGTCAAAGGCAGAGGACAGGTCCAGGAGGAGGAGGACAGAGTAGTGTCGCTTGGTCTTGGCGGTTAATAGGTCATTGGTGACCTTAGTTAGGGCAGTTTCAGTGGAGAAGCCAGAAGCCAGATTGTAAGTGGTCAAGGAGGGAGGAATTCAGGAATTGTTTTTTTTTCTTCGTTCCACATGTGGTAAATTTGGTAAGGCAGCATTATTCTTTGGGTCAGTACGATTACAGTCATACCCAATTTATATAGTTTTTTTTATGTTTTGGCATTTTTTACACAAAAACTTTTATAGAAAAAAAGTAATTATTTTTGCATAGCTTTATTCTGAGAGCTATAACTTTTTTTATTTTTCCACTGATGGAGCTGTATTGTGGCTTGTTTTTTGCAGGACAAGATGGCACTTTCAGTGGTACTAATTTTATTACCATTTATTTTTTTTATCACGTTTTATTCCACTTTTTCCAAGCAGTATGATGATACCGCTTAGAAAAAGTATAATTTGCTACTTTTTTGTGTTTTTTTTTACGGCGTTCACTGAAGGGGTTAACTAGGGTAACAATTTTATAGATGGGATTTTCCGGATGCGGTGATACCAAAAATGTGTATTTTTTAGGTTAATTTTTTTAATTATTTTTATTATTTTTAAATTTTTTTTACATATTTTTTTTAAATGTTTTTTTTTTAGCTTGTCCCTTTATGGGACTTTCAGTTATTCACTTTGATTTGCAAGTATAATACAATGCTCCAGCATTGCAATGTATTATACCCTTTGCAGAAAGCTTCTGAGACCATGCTATGAGCATGGTCTCAGAGGCTTTCCATAGCTGGATGACCCGGGGCTGTCACGACAACCCCGGGTCATGATGGCACAGATCGGTCCCTGCGATTACATTGCGGGGACGCCGATCTGAAGGCAGAGGGAGCCCCGACTCTCAGCCTGCCCCCTGAACGCTGCGATCGTGCCCAATCGTAGCAATCAGAGAGTTAACAGCCTGGAGCGGTGCGGACACTGCTCCTGGCTGTTAGTGCAGGAAGCTCAGCTACCGGCAGCGCTGAGATCCTACACTAACCGGGCAGGAGGTGCTGAAATTTCAGCATCTCCTGCCCGATCATGCTGTGATCGGTCAGTCAGATTGACTGACCGATCGCGGCGTTCTTGGTGCGGGTATCCACAGCATGGGTCCCCTCACCTCTTGCCGTGCCTGTCAGCTGTCTATGACAGCTGTCGGCACGGAACTGTCACTGCGTGTTTGCATCCTGCCATGACGGGCTATGCACGTCAATGGACGTTAAGGGGTTAAGCAATGTGTGTATTGTAGAATGGCCTTAACCGTTGTCACAACTAGGGCACCAGGCAATTGTCATTGCACTCTACTGCTTATCAGAGAATGGAATCTGTATAGCAGACGAAAATTGAACAAATGTTTTATTCTGTGAAATTTGTGTTTGATACAATTTTTAAGCTTTTTAAAATGACTTATTCATCTGAATATCACTTACATACAAACAGTTTTTCAAGGAATAAGTGAATATGCTCATGTAAGCACACTACTAAAGGTTTTTATATTTTTAATTAAATCAATAATGGAGATGAAAATATGTAACTTTTGTAATATGTATTTTATCAGACAAATCTGCTTCTTACCCCATCAGGACTGATCTTTCAATTTCAAAATTCTCAATTCAGGAGTAATATCTGTGATCAGTAAAGACAGGTTTTCTGATTACTGAGATAGGGGATGACAGTTGCTACTGATAAGATTTCATGTGGATGGGAGAGGAGGAGGTTGAAGAATTGCCATGAGCTTCTCCTTTTCTTCTTTCCCAGCTACATAGAATATTATCAGTAACAGCTGCCATCTCCTATCTCAGTAATGTAATCTATCATCATTAAATACAGATTTTACTTGTGAATTTAGAATTTTGAAAAAATGAGCAGTCCTGGTGAAGAAGGCAGCAAATTTCTCTGATGAGATATATTACAAAGTTGCTTATTTTCATGTGTACTATTGTTTCATGGAATAAAAATTAAAATGACAGTTACGCTTTAATAGAGATGAGCGAACATGTTTGGAAAACGTTCACCAATCTCAAATTCGGCATGAACATAGCTCATTCGGATTCCCAAGCTTTTTCCCTCAAAGTCGGTAAAATTCATGCACAGTTGGGTAAATGATCGCGTTTCCACTAATGCTTCTCAGGTCTTTGGCTAGGATAGTGGTTCTGTATGGTCAGCTGGGGGGAGGATGTGTTTTATAAGGGGAGAGGGTGTGTATAGGTCAGAAAAGAGGCGGAGTGTAATTTTTTTTTAATTAACTTAATGTGCGCATTCTGGTAGCCAATCAGGGCACAGAAACAATCTACAACGTTCAGACACAAGGGCTTCTGTCATTGGCTGCTGACGTCACATGTATGTCTCCATATAAAAAACAGACATGTTGTTTTGCTGGAGCCATTTTGTCAGTGTAACAGCGCAGAGGGGCTACTCCTGAGGCTACTGCTGCAAGTTGCCACATAGTTAGATACAATCTTGTCCTGTGTAAAATCAACCTTCCAACATCTAACTAGTTTGTGCTAATAATGTTGTGCAGACATGTGTCCACATTTCCTAATTCAAATCATTTGGGCTAACACTATGTGGCAGCCAGGATTCTGGAGGTCACGTTTACTAATCAAAACCATTTGGGTCAATATTGGGGTGCAGGCGCCAGGTCCCATTTCCAAATCCAAATCATTTGGGCTAATATTGGGTTGCAGGTACCAAGTCCCATTTCCTAATCCAAATCATTTGGGCTAATATTGAGGTACAGGCAGGAAGCCCCATTTCCTAATCTAAATCTTTAGAGCTAATATTTGGGTGCAAGCAGCAGACCCCATTTCCTAATCCAAATAGTTTGGGGTAATATTGGAGTACAGGCAACAGGCCCCATTTTCTAATTCAAATCGCTTGTGCTAATATTGTGGTCCAGGCAACAAGCCCATTTCCTAATCCAAATCTTTTGGGCTAATATTGGGGTGCAGGCAGCAGGCCCAATTTCATAATCCAAATCGTTTGGGCTAATATTGGGATGCAGGCAGGGAGCCACATTTCCTAATCTAAATCGCAAGGGCTAGTATTGGGGTCCAGGCACCAAGCCCCATTTCCTAATACAAATCATTTGGGCTAATATTAGGGTGCAGGCAGCAGGCCCCATTTCCTAATCCAAATCGTTTGAGCTAATATTGGGATGCCGGCAGGGAGCCAGATTTTCTAATCTAAATCGCTTGGGCTAATATTGGGGTCCAGGCACCAAGCCCCATTTCCTAATCTAAATCATTTGAGCTAATATTGGGGTGCAGGCACTAGGCCCCATTTCCTAATCCAAATCTTTTTAGCTAATATTGGGATGCAGACAGGAGGCTCCATTTCCTAATCTAAATCGCAAGGGCTAATATTGGGATGCAGGTACCAGGCCCCATTTCCTAATTGAAATTGATTGGACTAATACTGTGTTGCAGTCAGGAATCAGGAAGTCACATTTGCTAATCAAAATCATTTGGGCTAATATTGTTGTGCAGGCACCAGGCTCCATTTCCTAATTAAAATCACTTCAGCTAATATTTTTGCGCAGGCACACTATCTCAGAAAATAAAGGTGACAGGTGACTGACAGGTCTGGGCCTAGGGTTGTGAAACAGCTGGTTAAAAGAGGGGAAGGGTAGATACACCATGAGTGGGATAAAGCAAGATCATGGTAAAAGGGGGAATAGGCTTGGTGTTCAATGTGTGGTGGTAGTGTTACTGAAAGCTCTATTAAAAAAACACCAGCTTGTCCTATCCAAAGACAACTGACATCTGTTAACTGATGGTTTACTCTACTCCCTTTCTTTGGCAGCCAGGAGGATGACGATGAGGTTGTAGATTCCACCTAGGGTGAACCCAGGGGAACGCAGCTGAGTAGCTCTGAAATGGGTGTGGAGGAAGAGTAGGATGAGGAGGTTACATTCCAGCTTGCCACACAGACAAGGAGTAATGAAACCATGACAAGCACTGCATCCTCAGCCACAACTCTGGCTGTGGTCAGCATGTGTCCCAAGCCTTCAGTTTCCAGGTGCGGCAAGGGTTGCCTAGACTGGTACTCTTTTGAAACTGCAAAGGATGACCCAACTCACGTTATCTGCCACCTTTACAAAAAAAGACTCATTACATAGAGGCAAAAGTTGCAATAGTTTGACTACTGCATACATGAACATGTGTGTTCAACATGCCTCAGTCTGGGAATCTCACTTTGCTAAAATGCTGACTAGCGGGTCTCCCCAACTACCGGATGTCCCATCAACCAGATCTGCTACTTCTTCCTCCTCCATCACCAAGGCAACTGTTCTCACACAGGTCTCAAGCCGCAGAACCTCCACTTCTTTACCCCCTACAGTCGGGGTGAGTGAAAACCTATTAAGGAAGTTGAGATGCTTTCTGTTTTTGTTTCACAAAGCACACCACATCTTTCTCAGTCCACCATAACATCTCCACCTGCACCTCACTCACAGTCCAGCAGTTTGTCGTGTTCACCCAACTCCACCCTCTTTTAGCACAGTAGCCTGTCACAAATTATGACACAACCCATTAGGTGGTCAGTCAGCAGATGTCACAACTCACAAACAACTGGATGAAAAAGGTGAGAAGAAGGCCCTAACAATAGAGAATGAGGGATGGTCACCACCTAAGCTCAAACCTGAGCCTGTCTCTGCACTCCCCTAACACCCAATGCAGGTCCTTCACCCTGCCACTGTCAGGATACCTCATCCCTAGTTGTCAACTACTACTGCCCTGGCTAGAGCACTGTCCGGCAAGGAGGACTAGCCTCACCTCTGCAGATAATAAATACAGGGGGAAGTGACAAACACCAAAGGGACAAGGTAACAAAAAACACCACACTTAGCTTAAGAACACCGCTACTAAACTCCACACAGCAGATAACACAGCAGAAACTGGACTCCAAACACCAGATGTGGCTGACACCAGAGAGATGCTCCTGCTATGGGTCTATTTTTATTTGGGGGAAAAACTAGAAGTCTAAAGTGGGGTATTTGATAGAACGTGGTTGAAGGAAAGCCTCTGCAATACTTGAGTCAATTGTTTTTTTTTTATTCAGGATTATTTTTTTAAGACTGTTTCCCTAGAATGGATTCATAGAAATTTAAAGGGAACCTGTTACCGGCTTGACTGATATGAGATACGGCCAACACCTTTCAGGCCTGATATGAAAGCTGTAATGCTGTATATCTGCTCTCAACCCCGTAAAACAATAAAAAGAATTTTAATTATACTCATCTGGCGGTCCAGTCCAAGGGGTGTCACTGGTCTTGGTCCAGCGCCTCCCTTCTTCTTGAGATACCATCCTCCTTTTTGCTTCATGTGGATGACGCCTTCTACGTCATCCACACAGTGTCCTCAGCATCACGCTCATGCAAAGATGTACTTCTCTGTCCTGACTAGGGCAGAGAAAAGTACTGCAGTGCACCTGCGCCAGGGCTTTTTGACCTTTCCTGACGCCTGCGCACTGCAGTACTTTGCTCTGCCCTCGTCAGGAGCGCGATGCCGATGAGACTGTGTGGATGATGAAAGGAGTCGGACGCATTATCCACATGACATAAGGAGGATGCATCGCAGGAAGAAGGGAGATGTTGACCAAGACCAGCGACAACCCTCCCCCAGACCGGACCTCCCTGCAGGTGAGTATAGTAAAAGGTCTTTTTCTTGTCTTGCAGGTCGGGTTTGGGGGCAAATATATAGCATTATAGAATGCAGTATATCAGGCCTGACAGGCGGTGGCCGTATCTCATTTCGGTCAAACCTGGCGGTGGAGGTACCTCTCCTAGTTTTTATCTATAGCAATTTGAAATATAGGCAATCTAGAAAAAAGAGATTACTAAGATGAAACATTTTGCTTGCAGAAAGAAATTAATTTTTTATATCCAGTGAGGTTAATGGCAGACACCCAAGGTCCTGTCAGCAGCTAAATTCCAGAAGAACAACATTTTACTTATGAATACATACAGGTCTACATTTGCATGCATTCATCTAGGTCAGTGATGGCGAACCTTGGCACTCCAGCTGTTATAGAACTACAACTCCCAGCATGCCTCAACTGCTGCAGGTTGCAATGGCATGCTGGGAGTTGTAGTTTTACAACAGCTGGAGCGCCAAGGTTAGCCTTCACTGATCTAGGTTAATCCTGTATATTTTTTTCCATTTAGGGGAAAATAACCGCCATTCAGAAATATTTGCGTTGTTCCTATCAAATGTTGATATTCCATATTATCCTTTCTTAAAAATGAAGCATTGGCCTGACTTTGAGTAATACATTAAGTCCAACAATTACAAGGAAGCACACTCTAAAATAACTAAAGGAAGTTTAGTAACAGCATAAAAACATTCTGGAATGTATCACTTGGATATTGGGAATAGTTTTAATGAATTTCTACTTCAGTCTTTGCTGAAATCTTCCAAAACAGGAGACTTTTGCATATTTGTCTTTATCCCTTCAGCCCAAAATAAGCAAAGAGGAGACACACAGTTCATGATATGTCACACGGGTTTTGGGAAATTGCTGAGAATCATAAATAAATGTTATCATGAACATAGAAGCATAAATCATACTAGTTAGTTTTAGGCACACATTTGTGTAAATTCAAAACAGTCTGTATAATGTAATGTCTAGGATGAAGTGTGCAGTCCGAGATCGCTAATGTCATATAAAGACAACTGAGATAAAAGCAAGGCCAGGCAGATATTTAACTTCTACATATACTGTGTGTAT
>VIAB01010141.1:70603-85368 GCA_009801035.1 Oophaga pumilio | reverse complement strand
CCGTTAAAAGGCGTATCGGCGGTCGTTAAGGGGTTAAATAAATAATTCAAAATGGCATGGGGTCCACCCATTTTGGCAACCAGCTTAGCTAAAGCAGAGAGTTGGGGACTGGTATTTTCAGGCTGATAAAAGGCCATTTATATAGGTCCCATCAGCCTAAAAATAGCAGCCCGCAGCTGCCCAGAAAAGGCATATCTATTAGAAGCACCAATTCTTGTGCTTTGCCCTGCTCTTCACACTTGCCCTGTAGCGATGGCAAGTGGGGCTCATATTTGTGGGGTTGATGTCACCTTTGTATTGTCTGGTGACATCAAGCCCATGGCTTAGTAATGGAGAAGTGTCTATAAGACACCTCACAATTGCTAATCCTATAGTTATATGGTAAATAAAGACACATCAAGTATACAATCCTTTATTTGAAATAAAACAAAGCACACTTTTCCCGGCTGAGAACCATTGATGAATGAGCTGCTGAAAGCGCAGCATCATTGACCAGTGGTGACATCATTAAGGTCACCGCTGTTCAGTGAGACTGCATTTCCAGCCTGGCTGAACTGTGGTGGCCTCAGTACAGTGGGAAAAAGTCAGTGATGAGGTCATGCAGTTCAAGCGCAGTGACTTCACCACAGATCATGGTGAGAAATTCTAATGGTGGTCTCCTGTGAACTGACATGTATTTAGGGTACTTATACGTAGGAGAGGCAAAGTCAAACCAGACAATGCTCGGAGTAGACCAAGACACAGACTTGGGACTGTCATTCATGCCTTAAGACTATACAGTTGATATTGTCCTGTCCAAGTGGTTGGAGGAAACCTTCCTCCTGTAGTTTTGCCAAGAGGAGGGAAGGTACTCTGGATCATGTGGCACCCTTCTCATTATGTTCAAAGCAACTCTTTTGTATATGAATAAAAATTGCTTTCTCCAAAACTAGTAGAGCTTTGCCTCCTTAAAGAGAGCCTATTAGCTGATATGGTATATGCTGTTCGATAGACAGCATGTATCTGATGCTGGATGCATGATTTCAGCCATGTATTAAATGTTAAAAAGGGTTATATCATGAACAAAGTCCGATTTACTTAATAGATCCTGGATTAATAATGAGTTCCACTATTTAATATGTTAAAAAACTGTTTCTGTGCTGAGATAATCTTAAAAATATGCCCCTGTTATGTATTGTATAATTCTTGTGTCTGATCAGGCAGGAACATGGACTCATCACATAACATTTCCTGGCCAGGGGAGGAAGCAAAGGAGGATACAGACATATCAGGTTGAAATTGCAGCTGCTGCTGTGACGACTCCTGGAGTGGACACTCTGGGTCGCAATACCAACCCACCCTGGCCAAGCTAACCTAGTGAGAACCACCACCTATACAGCGAGCATCAGGGGCAGACCCAGGGGAGTAAAGTACCACGACTGCTGAAACCAGGTGGCCGGCTCACAGAAGACGAGAGTGTGCAGGATTTGGAAGTGTGCAAAGAGTGGACACGGGAATACGCAGAGTACAGGACAGTACAAGGCGTGTGTACTAAGGCACGCAGAGTACAAGATGGTGCAAGGCGTATGCACAAGGGCACGCAGAGTACAAGATGATGCAAGGCGTGTGCACGAGGGCAGACAGAGTAAAGGACAGTGCAAGACGTGTGCACGAGGGCACACAGAGTACAAGACAGTGCAAGGCGTGTGCACGAGGGTAACAGAGTACAGGATAGTGCAATGCGTGTGCACGAGGGCGCGCAGAGTACTGGATAGTGCAAGACATGCGCATGAGGGTACACAGAGTTCAAAGCAAGGCAGAGTGCGTGCTGTGAAGCACGCCTAGGTGCAAGGCAAGGCAGAGTGTGTGCTGTGAAGCACGTTAGAGCACAAGGCAGGGGACCTGAGTACAGAGAGCATCCAAGCAGGGACCAAGCAGGTCTAGCTAGGAAGCACAACAATAATCAGGCACCTCCCACAGGAAGAGGCAGCCTGATATAGGGCAAGAGCACAGAGACTTACGGGTCAGAGACTTCCCGGACCATAGAGATGACATGGCTACAGTCAGAAAAGAGAAGGGCGTGAATGCGCGCTGGACATAGCCCTGCAGCCACAGGATCAAGTGAAAGAGGTGCGAAAGCGCATCCAACGGGATCCCCAGCGTGATCGCGGCTCCAAAAGTGGTGACTTCGGGCGAGGAGTCTCGGCATCCGGTGAGATCGGCGTAACAGCTGCTCTTTGTAAGGTAAGACATTTCCCTGCCTTTTTAAATACAAGAAACAAATGCTTAAGCTCACATAATTTAATAACCGCTGGATACCTAGTCACACGGGAGAACATTTGGACATGTGGGTCTCTTGTCAGTTTCTTCCCTGGAGAGGCAGATCTCTGTGTGCATGTATAGGTCGAGATTAGTGATGAGCGAGTATGCTCCCCACTACTTGGTACTGGCCCGAGCATCTCACTGCTCGAGATGCTTGGAGCTCACCGAGTATTTCCGGGGTTGATTGGCGGGAGCTCGGGTCCCCACCCTGCATATTTGGTGCTCTTTAGAGAGCCAATGAACATGCAGGGATTATCTGTCACACACTGTAATGTGCAGCCATGTTGGTTGTGGCATTATAGTGAATGGCTGGCCGCACAGCATCATCAGGTCTATATCAGACCTGGCACCACCCTGCTCATCACAGTTTACTCTGGAATTAGGTAGTGTAGGGAGAGTTGCTGCTGAGCTAGGGAGAGATTTGCTTGATTCTTAACTTGTGTAAGTATACCACAATATATTATACAGATACCAATCTCAGCTAACAGTACTACTGAGGAGTAATCAAGCTGCATAGATATCAGTGCTAGGCAAGCATGCAGTGTATGTGGCAGACTGCAGTGCATATAGCAAGAGGGTCCATTTCAGTTCTGTCTACTGCTGCTTTTACAGATATTTCTAGACATTGCCCCAGGTATCAGAGGCCAGGAATAACTTTTTGGGGGATCTTAACCCTGATTATTTGCTTAAAACGCAATCCAGAAAACACAGTTTTTCTGCTCCATTTGCTCGCTGGCACTGCAGAATACAGCCAGATCTTTTCCGTATTACAACGCTAAAAATCCATCTATTTAAAACTGAGGTTTGTCTGTCACATGGATCACATATAAGTGGGCTCAAAATTCTGCCATTTCTGGCCTCCGTGTAAATTTTGTTGCAGTGTTTTATCAAAGTTATTGACAGACACCAGTTTGCTGTCAAAAACAGTTACCTACAGGCCAGCTATTTAAAACTGTGGTTTGTCCATAACACGGATTACATATAAGTGGGCCTAAAATTCTGCCATTTCTGGCCTCCATTTAAATGTTGTTGCACTGTGTTAAAGTTATTGACAGACACCAGTTTGCTGTTAAAAATAGTTATCTAAAGGCAGCTATTTAAAACTGTGGTTTGTCTGTCACACGGATCACATATAAGTGGACTCAAAATTCTGCCATTCCTGGCCTCCATTTAAATTTTGTTGCAGTGTATTAGCAAACTAATTGACAGACACCAGTTTGCTGTTAAAACTGTGGTTTGTCCATCACACGGATCACATATAAGTTCGCTCCAAATTCAGCCATTTGTAGCGAACGTAGAAAATATTGTCCTCCATTTAAAATGGGCAAGGCGCATGGCAAGGGATGGGGAACTGGACGTAATGGTGATGAAACATGCAGAGACCGTGGGCAAGCTGGAATTGTGCCACAACAAACACCCACATCTTCTCGCCCGACTTTCCCATCCCAATTACCAGGGGATCACAGCAGCACACCACAATTGAACCCAGAGCAGTGTCAAAAGGTTGTTGGTTGGATAGCAGATAATGCTTCCAGTCACTTTGCCACTACCACCACCCTATCTTCCACACGGTCAAGTCTCAGTAGCTGTGAGTCTGGACCCCATATTCCTCCCACTAATACTCCTTCCTCCCACCATGCCGAGTGGCTGGATACAACTGATCCCACAATTGGACACTCAGAAAAGCTGTTCACTTTTCCATTTATAGATTCGGGCCTCTCGCCTGGTCCACTTGAAGCGGGGCAAGAGGAGATCGTACGTAGCGATGCCCAAATATTTGAGCAGCCACGGTCACACGAATGCGACGGTGGGAAAGTGTCACAAGCGGTGGACCATGTTGAGATACAAATGCCAAAAAGTCAGGAGGAGGACCAGGGTGCGGAAGTGGAAGACGAGGTAGTGGATGATATAGTAACTGACTCAACTGGCAGAGGGACATGCAGAGCGAGGACAGCAGCACACAGGGTGAGGGAGGCATAGCACCCCAACAGGCAGAAAGAAAAAATGTGGTGGCCGCAGACAGAAGGTGGGCAACTGCTTCCCGTAACACCAACATGACAGAAGTTGCCAGTACAACTGTTAGGTCTTCCCGACTCTGGTTGTTTTTAAAGACTCTGCCGATGACCCCAAAAAGGACATTTGCACCACCTGACAGGCCAGCATCAGCAGGGGTAGTAAAACTACCAGCTTGACCACCACCAGCATGATCATGCACATGGCAGCAAAGCACTAAACTTTGTGGGCCGAACCCCAGGGTCCATGAACAGTGTCTGAAGGTGACACCACTGCTTCTTCCTCTTTTCTGTGTGCAAGCCAATTCCCTGTCCAAGGTGCATGCGAAGATGCCTCCTGCCCTGCACATGTCGTTGCACACACTCAACTAGCATCATCAGCAAGCACGTCCTTGTCCCATCGCAGCTTTCAGTTGTCCATATTCCAGTCCTTGGAATGCAAGAGCAAATACGCAGCCAACGCCCGAACAGGACACACCACTAAATTCACACATTTTGTGACTGCTTGCACTTGAAATGTTGCCTTTTAGGCTCTTGGAGAAGGAAGCATTCCGCAACCTGATGGTGGTGGCCATCCCTCGGCACTCGGTCCCCAGCCGCCACCATTTCTCCCGGTGTGCCATCGCCGCATTACACAAGCACATGTCCCACAATATTAGCTGTGCCCTGAACAATGCAGTTACAGGGAAAGTCCACCTAACCATGAACACATGGACAAGTGCTTGTGGGCAGGTATGGTACATCTCGCTGATGGCACATTGGGTTAAATAGTGGAAGCTGGGACCCATTCGGACCTTGGGATGGAACACGTCCTCCCGACACCGAGGAATCAGGGTGCCCCAACAGTCTACAGTTCTTGCACTTCATCCTCCTCCTCCTCTTCATCCTCCATCTCTGAAATGACCACATCAGTCACAAGCTGGAAGCACTGCAGCAGTGACTCAGCCGAGAGGCAATAGGCTGTGCTGAAGCTAATATGCTTAGATGACAAACCGCACAATGCTGTAGAGTTGTGGACAGCTCTAAAAGAGCCGGAAGATCTGTGGCTGACATCACTGAACCTACAGCCAGGCGTGGTAATGTGTGACAATGAACGGAACCTGGCGGCGGCTCTGAGGCGAAGCAAGCTCACACACGTACCATGCCTGGCCTATGTGCTTAACCTCATGGTTCAGCCATTTTTAAAAACCTACCTGGAGCTGCTGGATCTGCTTGTCAAATTATGCCACCTGTGTGCCCATTTTAGAAAGTCACCTACAGCTTCAGCCACCCCTGCAGTGCTTCAGCAGCATTTGCAGCTTCCGGCTCACCGACTGGTGTGTAATGTTTCCACATGTTGGAACTCTACACTGCAGATGCTGGGAAGGATTTGTGAGCAAAAGAGAGAAGTTGTTGGCTACCAGCATCAACAAGGCCGTCGGTATTCAGTTCAGACACTACACATAAGACCTCAGAAGTGGACATGGATGTCAGACATATGTACCATTCTCCAAAACTTTGAGGACTCCACCTAGTTGTTGAGCGGCGATGACTCCATAATTAGCCTCACCATCCCGCTTCTTTGTCTTCTGAAAAGCTCTCTGCTCACAATCAAAGAGGATGCATTGCAGGCGGAGCACGATGAGATGGAGCAAGGAACCATACAGGGTGATCACACACAGCCCAGCCTCGTCTCATCCCAACATGGATTGGGTGACAATGAGGAAGAGGAGTAGGAGGAGGAAGAACAGGATCTAGTTTCATGCGCTATAGACGGTGCTACCTGCACAACTTTCATACCATCTGTTCAGCGTGGACGGTCTGAGGACAGAGAGGAGGAGAAGGAAAAGGAGGATGAGAACAACGTCAGTCATCCTCTTGGTGAGGACATAAAAGTCTTGTCTGTTAGCAGTCTGGCACGCATGGCTGAGTTTATGTTACGCTGCCTTTCCTGTGACCCTCATGTTCTCAAAATTTTGGGTGACAGTTGTTATTGGTTGGTGACACTTCTAGACCCATGCTACAAGTAGAACTTTCTATCTCTTATTCCCAAGGCGGACAGGTCTACAAAAAGGGGCAGTATCAGAAGGCCCTTGTTGCAGAATTATTACAAAAATTCCCATCTGAAAAAGCATGCGGCAGAGGTCACAGTTCATTGGACAACCAAGGAGTAAAGGAGAGAGAGACACAACTCCAATCCAGCAGAGGCAGGGGGACACTGGCAAAATTCTGAGAGAGTTTTCTCAGACCCTTCCATCACACAGGCCCTGAGGCATGGAGTACTCGCACAATGTTATGAGCTCGGTTGCAACAAATTTAATATATAATGGATTGCAACCGAACCCGGGGTCCGCGATGCAGTTTATGTCACTGCTGCCGAGAACCCTTTGGGTAACAGGGTAGCAACTGACAACTAAATGATTAAATTAGATCTCGCCTATGTTACTTCACACTAGGGGAGATGTAGAATTGGCACTATCTCCGTCAACGTCACGGGAGATGTGCTATCGACTGGCGTAGATGTAGCCCTGTTAATGGCACAGAAGCCACTTGCCAAATATTAGGTTTGCACTATGTGCTGCAAGCTGGTATAGAAGTAGCCCTGTTGACTACACAGAAGCTACGTGCCAGCCGCTAGGAAGCGCGTGCTACCAGCCGGCGTGAGACCGGACTGAGCAACTCTCTGTTCAGCTTGGCAGGCGATGCCCAGATAACGCGCCCCGCAGTCTGCTCAGGGTGTATGGCTACCCTATATTCGTAGCAAGACTGTGCCACATTGGCTACAGGTTACGCGCCCCACAGTCTGCTCAGGGTGTATAGCTACCCTATATTCGTAGGAAGACTGCGTCACATTGGCTACCTGCCTGGCATAAGCTAAACCTGCCTGCAGGACCAGTGCTAATTAGCCGAGCGGACTCTGGCATCGGCAGGTCCTGAAGAGCAAAGCTAGAGAGCACGTGGAGCCCAGATTCTAGTACATCCACACATGAGCACTGCCTATTTTAGTATGATCTGACTGCGCCGTGCCACAGGCAGACAAGCTATTTAAGGGCTAAACTCCACCCCCAGCCATCTCGTCAATCGCATCACCGATTACGTCATCTGTGACCAATCAGGCGATGCCAGGTCAGAGGATCAGCTGACATTAACTACCAATCATGGTTCGCCATGTCACGGACATGCTCAGTGCAGAAATTTCTGGACTTAGGCTACAACAGCCCTGTTTCCTTCTATAACCTATGCTTAAGGCTACTTTGAACAAAGACCCTGGAGACAGCTTGTATTCTCTTGTACTGGCTAGGTGTTGGGATCAACAGTGAAGCTAAGCAACATCTGCCCCAGCTGAAACCTGGATGGGGGACCACTGATGCCTCAGATCCAGATTCGAATCCAGTTGTCGCCTGACACTTAACACACAAGGAGTGCAAAGTTTGGGAAGATGCTGAAGGAGTACCTTGCTGACTGTACCAACATCCTTATAATTATTGGCTATCCAAGCTGGACACATGGCATGAAATGGCTCACTACACCTTGGGGGTCTTGCCCTGCCACTAGCGTTTTGTCAGAGCGGGATTTTAGTGCTGCTGGTGGAATAATAACTGAAAAGTGCATCTGCCTGTCAAGTGAAAATGCTGACACGCTGACTCATAAAAATGAACAAGGGCTGGATTGGGCCAGACTTCTCAACACTACTGAATGATAGCAGCATAACATAAACTCAAATCCAGTGTCTTTTTTTGGGAGGAGTATTCCCATGCACCTCTTCACACCTACACATGGGTATATGCTTCCTGATTTTGGATATTTGCTGTTATCCTCCTCCTTCTCCTCTTCCTCAACCTCCACCACCATATCACCAGTGTAACCATGGTCCATGATGCAGCCCATACACTTAGTTCATGGGCTCCTTTCTATTGGGAACATTGGAGTGCCTCCAAATTTTTGGCAGCCCTTGCATTCACTGCATAGGCAAACAGTATGGGAAACCTACTCCTTTCTAATTGGAACATATTTTTATGAGGCCCTCCTCCACGTCTCTTCCAAGGGACATTGGAGTGCCTCCAAATTTTTGGCAGCACTTGCATTCACTGCATAGGCAAACACTAAGGGAGACCCTCTCCTTTCTAATGGGAACATTTTTTATGAGGCACTCCTGCACGTGTCTTCCAAGGGGCATTGCGTTCACTGCATAGACAAACACTATGGGAGACCTACGTCCTAATAATGGGAATATTGTTTTCAGGAGGACCTCCTGTACGTCTCTTCAAAGGGGTATTGAGGTGCGTCCAAATTTTGGCCAGCCCTTGCATTCACTGCATAGGCAAACAGTATGGAAGACCCACTTCCTAATAATTGGAACATTGTTTTCAGGAGGCCCTCCTGTACGTCTCTTCAAAGAGGCATTGTAATGCCTCCAAATTTTTGGCAGCCCTTGCATTCATTGCAAAGGCAAACAACATTGGAGACCCACTTCCTAATATTAGGAACATTGTTTTCAGGAGGCGCTCCTGTATGTCTCTTCAAAGGGGTATTAAGGTGCGTCCAAATTTTGTGCAGCCCTTGCATTAACTGCATAGACAAACAGTATAGAAGACCCACTTTCTAATAATGGGAACATTGTTTTCAGGAGGCCTTCCTGTATATCTCTTCAAAGGGGTATTGGGGTGCGTGCAAATTATGGGCAGCCCTTGCATTCACTGCATAGGCAAACAGTTTGGGAGTACCAAATTCCTAATAATGGCAACATTGCTTTCAGGAGGCCCTCCTGTACATCTCTTCAAAAGGGTATTGGGGTGCATCCAAATTTTGGGCAGCCCTTGCATTCACTGTTATAGGCAAACAGTATGGGAGACTCACTTCCTAATAATGGGGACATTGTTTCCAGGAGGCTCTCCTTTACCTCTCTTCAAATTTTTGGCAGCCCTTGCATTCGCTGCATAGGCAAAAAGTATGGGAGACCCACTTCCTAATAAAGGGGAACATTGTTTTCAGGAGGCCCTCCTGCATGTCTCTTCAAAGGGGTATTGGGGTGTGTCCAAATTTTGGGCAGCACTTACATTCACTGCATAGGCAAACAGTATGGGAGTACCAAATTCCTATTAATGTGAACATTATTTTCAGGAGGCCCTGCTGTACGTCTCTTCAAAGGAGTGTTGGGATGCATACAAATTTTGGGCAGCCCTTGCATTCACTGCATAGGCAAACAGTATGGGAGACCCACTTCCTAATAACGGGAAGATTGTTTTCAGGAGGCCCTCCTGTAGGTCTCTTCAAAGGAGTATTGGGGTGCCTCCAAATTTTGGGCAGGCCTTGCATTCACTGCATAGACAAACAGTATGGGAGACTCACTTCATAATAGTGGAAACATTGTTTTCAGGAGGCGCTCCTCTACCTCTTTTCAAAGGGGCATTGAAGTGCCTCCAAATTTTTGGCAGCCCTTGCATTCATTGACTAGGCAAACAGCATGGCCAGATAAGGTTGTAAAATGTTAAAATGTAATTTGCCAGTGAATGCATTTGTCTTGGTTGAATGCATTGCTAAAGTTCTAAAACGCATCAAAAACGCTACATGTGAACATAGCCCAAGTTGTGGAAAAGCATTTTTGTTTTTGGTTATTTATTTTGCCTTATATAAAAGTCATTACTCTGGAAAGGATATTCCTTAACATATTTCCCAGGAAAATCCATTTTAGTTTTGTTTTTGTATGTTTAATTATGAGTCTGTCAAAGTGGCGTAAGACTCTGAAAACATTGTTCACAGCAGTGACCAGGGAGTCAGAAATGCTTCCAGAGGTCTCCCCTATGATGTTCCCATGTCATTTGAGCACTGTTCCCATCGATTTCTGCAATTTTTAGTCCCTCTGCATACCGTTGAGGTCCGCAGGAAAAATGCTTGAGTTTCACATAGACTTACATTGGGCTGGTTGCTCGGGTCAAACACCCGAGCATTCCAATTTGCTCGACCCGAGCAACAAGCACCCTAGCATTTTTGTGCTCGCCCATCACTAGTAGAGATCTATCACTCAAGAAAAGCAGGTGGAGAGAAGCCAGTGGGGAATGGGTTATTTGATTAGTTTCCTGTGTGGCTCGGTCATTGGATGCTATTAAACTAAGTTTTCTCTCTGAAACACCACAGCCTTTCAGCATTAAAGATATATCGCTGAAATTTTTCAGCCAGTGTCTGATACATTCAGCCCATTGATCGGGTGGCATGTATCATTTGTTAGGTTCCTTTAACCCAAGAGTGGGGAACTTTTTTTCTGCCAAGGGCCATCTGGAAATTTATAATAGCGTTGGGGGCCGTATAAAATTATTAACTTAAACATTAGCCAGCTTTATTTATTCAAACATTTAAATAACTCCCTCTTATTATGATGGCTGGAACTTGGTAATGTCTACCATGAATGCTAGATCACGCTGCCACTTACTATCATTGAGTTCGCTGATATGTTTCCCCTTCATCTCCATGAGCTGCTTGATTTCTTCCCGCAATTCGTAAAACCTTCAGATTGGCTTTTTCATTACTGCTAATGCATCACCACAAACCAGCACACAGGTTTGCCATTGACTTCAACAAAAAAAATAATCATTTGTCCATTTTTCTTGAAAACCTTGACACTGCATCAACTTTTATTTTCTTTGCAGTGGCCATTTATATGATGTCTCACCACTACCTGAACAATCATATTTGAAAAATAAAAAGCATGACTGAGCAAAATAATTTCAAGGGAACCTGTCACCTGTAAAACGTTATTAACCTGCAGATGAGGGATTAATCTGAAGGTTAATAGCGTTTGAATCCTGCCCAGCGCCTGCACATTAAACCTCGCTGCCCTGCTGAACTTTAATTCTTCCAGCAGCGTTATGATTTACGTCATGGAGGTGGTGCCGATGCAGATTCTGTCACCGCATTGTGTATGGAGAGCAGCGGCTGTAACCGCAGCCTCCCACGCTGACTGTCAGATGCTCTGTGAGGGGGTGCAGTTACAGCCGCTGCTCTAGACTTACAAAGCCATAACTGAACACTGCCATGAGGATTGGAGTTAATTTCCTCCCAGCAGAAGGGTTTTTATATGCAGGAGCACGGCAGGCTCAGAACGCTACTAACCTGCAGATTAACCCCTTTTCTGGGGACTGAGGTATACAGCACATGGGGAGTACACAGGGCTTTAGTTATACAGCACATGGGGAGTACACAGGGTCTGAGGTATATGGCACATGGGAGTACACGGGTCCTGAGGTATACACCACATGGGTGGTACATGGGGCCTGAGGTATACAGCACATGGGTGGTACACAGGGCTTTAGTTATACAGCACATGGGGAGTACACGGGTCCTGAGGTATACAGCACATGGGTGGTACATGGGGCCTGAGGTTTACAGCACATGGGGAGTACACGGGACCTGAGGTATACATCACATGAGTAGTACATGGGGTCTGATGTATGCAACACATGGGTGGTACATGGGGCCTGAGGTATACAGCACATGGGTGGTACACAGGGCCTGAGGTTTACAGCACATGAGGAGTACACGGGGCCTGAGGTAAACAGCACATGGGTGGTACACGGAATCTGAGGTATACAGCACATGGGGAGTACACTGAATTTGAGGTATACAGCACATGGTGAGTACACGAGGCCTGAGGTATACAGCACATGGGGAGTACACGGGACTTGAAGTACACAGCACATGGGCAGTAAACAGGATCTGAGGTATACAGCACATAGGTGGTACACGGAATCTGAGGTATACAGCACATGAGAAGTACACAGGACCTGAGATATACAGCATATAGGGAGTACACAGGACCTGAGGTGTACAGCACATGGGGACTACACAGGACCTGAGGTATACAGCACATGGGTGGTACACGGAATCTGAGGTGTACAGCACATGGGGAGTACGGCACATGGGTGGTACATCCCTGCACAGTAGCAGGGTACATCCTTGCACAGTAGCAGTGTATGTCCCTGTATATTAGTAGTTTGCTTCCAACACATTTGTAAATATTACACATAAGCAGCTGATTTGCTGAACTAGAGATCAGCAGTGGCTGCAGCAGGACCTCCACCATCATCATCATCACCATGACCATTTCCTCTGCAGTATAAGGTGCTCCCCCATTACTACCAGCAGCGTGATCTTCCCTGGAGGACCTCATTGATAGCAGGGAGACAAGGAGGTGCCTAGTACAGATGATCCGTCTACTGTGGACCAGCCACTCTCCGCACTGAGCAGTCACTACCACAATTATCTCAGCACACCCTACAGAACTGGCGGCTCAGTTCCATTACACGTCGCAGGGCACCGGTTGTGCGTAATCCGACTGCCCTCCCTAGCCCAGCAGCATATCTGCAGACTTCCTACTCTCCATTTTGCTTGCTCTCTATCCAGTGCCGGCTCCTCCTACAGCAGCACACAGCATTTCACAAAGCAAAGTCTTTCCGGAGCATGGCATCCCAGGAATTGTAGTCTCTGCGGTGTCATTCATTCTTCTATGACACACAGAACATTGGACACAATACCGCGCACACCTCTAAAGAATTGCTTTAACACCTTCACACCAAAACCTGTTTTCTCATTCCTGACATGGCCAAATTTTTAAATTCTGACCCGTATCAAATTATGTAGTTATAACTCTGGGAAACTTCAACAGGTACCACTGATTCTGAGAAAATTTTCTCGTGATATATTGTACTTCATGATAGTGGCAAAATTTCTTTAATATGACTTGTATTTATTTCTGAAAATATTGGATTTTTTTGAAAATTTGGAAAATTTTGCAATTTTCAAACTTTTAATTTTTGTGCATTTAAATCAGATAGTTATGACACACAAAATAGTTAATAAATAACATATACCACATGTTTACTTTATACCAGCACAATATTTGTAGCTTAATTTTTTGTTAGGAAGTTATAAGGGTTAAAAGTTGACCAGCGATATGTCATTTTTCCAACAAAATTTTCCAAACCATTTTTTAAGGCCCACATCACATTTAAAGTGACTTTAAGGGGGCTATATTACAGAAAATACCCATATGTGACACCATTCTAAAAACTGCACCCCTAAAGGTGTTCAAAACCACATTCAAGAAGTTTATTAACCCTTCAGGTGCTTCACAGGAATTAATAGAATGTGAGGGAAAAAATGTAATTTTTTTTCACAAAAAATTTAACTTTAGCCCCAAACATTTTAATTTTTGCAAGGCTAACAGGAAAAAATGGACCAAAAATTTGTTGTGCAATTTCTCCTGAGTACGCTGATACCCGGAAAACCACTGTTTGGGAATACAGCAGGACTCGTAAGAGAAGGAGCGCAATTTGACTTTTTGAATGTAAAATTTGCTGGCATAATTAGCAGATGCCATGTCACTCTAGGAGAGCCCCTGATTTACTTAAATAGTGAAAACCCCCCAAAAGTGACACCATTTTGGAAACTAGACCCCTCAGGAACTTATCTGGATGTGTGCTGAGCACAATGAAAACCCGGGTGCTATGCAGAAGTTTATAAAGTTGAGCTGTGAAAAAATAAATAAAATCACATTTTTCACCCAAAAATGTTTTTTTTAGCCCCAAATGTTGCATTTTTACAAGGGTAATAGTAAAAATTGCACTGAACAATTTGTTTTGCAATTTCTCTTGAGTACTTCGATACCCCACATGTGCGGGAAAACTAATATTTTGGCACACAGCAGGGCTCAGAAGGGAAGGAACGCCATTTGACTTTTTGAATGCAAAATTTGCTGGAATCATTAGCAGGTACAAGTTGTGTTTGGAGAGTCTAAACAGTGGAAATGCACCACAAGTGACTCCCTTTTGAAATCTTGAACCCCCAGGTGCTTCACAGATGTTTATTATGTTGAGCCGTGAAAAAAAAAATCACATTTTTCCAACAAAACTGTTCTTCTAGCCCCAATTTTTTTTTATTTTCACAAGGGTAACAGGTAAAAATGCACCATAAAATGTGTTGCACAATTTCTCCTGAGTATGCTGATTCCAAATATATGGAGGAAAACTACTGTTTGTGTGCATGGCAGGGCTCGAAATGGAAGGAGCACCATTTACAAAATTTGCTGGTATCATTAGAGGATGCTACGGAAAGTTTGGAGAGCCCCTGATGTGCCTAACCCTACAATGCGTATGGGGGGCATTTTAGGCCCCGGTGCTTACTTTTTTGCTATTATCTGCAAAATTAATTTAGTTAGAATTTTGAAACTCTAGGTATTCCTCAATTATGTCATTGTTGGTAATATCCAGTTGTTTATAAAAAGGCCCCCATTACGTAAAAGTGTAGATTTGTGATGTCACGCATGCTAGGGTTAAATAGTGGAAACACTGCACAAACCATATTTTAGAAACCAGACCCCCTCAAGAAATTTATCTAGGTGTGTGGTAAGTACCTTGAACCCTCTAGTGCTTCATAGAACTTAACCCCTTCATGACCTGTGACACAGCGTATGTGTCATGA
>VIAB01010140.1:10263-22210 GCA_009801035.1 Oophaga pumilio | reverse complement strand
TCTTTCGCCCGGGGCCCATAAAAACCTGGTGCCGGCCCTGATCAAAGCAATGACTGCTGTTTCAGCAGTTAAAGGGGTTGTCCGCTCAATGTTATATTTTAATTAAAAAAAATTCAAAACAAAAAGTATTGGCGTAGCTTATGCTCCCTTTACTGATCCCCTAATGGTTCTCTTTCAGCACCATAGGTTACAACCAGAGGAAAGGAGACTGGCTGCCATACAGATATCTGAATGCAGAGGTGACGCATTGAACACTGCTGCAGCTAGTGATTGGCTTCTGTGGTCACATGCCAAATACCTGGAGATGGTAGTGGCACCTCCAGCCCTAGGCTGTTTTTGAAAATTTATTTTGGGGATGGATAACTCGTTTAACCCTTAAAGCACCAGAGCATAATGACTCACTCCTTATCTTCACTCAGTGGATAAAGGTGGACTGGATACATATGGTCATAGTCTACCAGTTATGGAACAGGAACATCCTTTGCAAATCCTTAGATGGACATGTCCTTGAAGTAGATTCATCAGTTGCTGCTTCTCGAGTCCTTTATCTATAGAGATGTTAAAAATAAACAGAAATGGAGAAATGTGCCCAAATTATGTAGACAAAGAGATTTAATGTTCCAGATCTGTAATCAACATCAAAGCGTACAATGCATCTCATTCAAGTCTGCTTTCCTGCGTGAAGCCTCATTATCCCCATAGGATGGAGTCACATGGAGCAGAACTGTTAGTGACAGACACATTGATGAATGCTTCAGGCTAAGAATCGCTCCTGGCTGATAGATTGTGCTATCTGGGGACATTCTGGGCAGGTTCCTGACTTGTACCAGGCACAGGTGCCAGTGGACTGCTTACACAGCTAAAGTTTAAGAGATGGGAGTCTTGGGTTTGAGAATGCCAAGTCTAAGAGGAACATGTGGGGAATTCCTAAGAATAGCAGACAAACACAACATACCAGGTCCTAAGGAGGTTCTTCAGCTCTATGGTTATATGTGCCCCTGGGTAACGTGTCAATGGGATTGCTAGCAAGCCACACTGCATTGGCCATGGTACTTTTATAATGGCTACCGCAGAAAAAAGAATCTTTGCCCCCGATGAAAGAAGCCTAGTTATGGCTTCACATTAGGCTGTAAGTAATACACAAAGTCTCCTTCACAAGTCTTAGTCCTTAATTACAGGTGCCACAATGGAAATCTCCTATCCACATGCCTGATCACCAGGGGGTCCCACCAATCAGGTAAACAAGTGGCCAATACCCCTATCCATCACAGTAAAAAGACGTTTTTAGAGAGATGGTCACGCATGTGCCTTGCTGCTTCATCAAATGCCTTTGGGGCTGACGGAAGCCTATAGACATTGAGTAGAGCGGCTAACACCCCGACTGCAGGTAGTTAGTCTCCCCTCACTATCTAGCAAAAAAATAGATTACAGTTTACTACAATTCTGACAATATATCACCTGATAAAAAACTTGAATCTCACTTGTTTCCTAATATTATTATTATTATTATTATCAATATTATTTAACTGCCTTCAGCTCAATCTCAGCCATGGTGACTTGATACATCTTGTGCAAGTCTAGATTGTTCCACTAGGGCAGTGATGGCTAACCTTGGCACTCCAGCTGTTGTAAAACTACAACTCCCAGCATGCCCTTGCAACCTGCAGCAGTTGAGGCATGCTGGGTGTTGTAGTTCTCCAACAGCTGGAGTGCCAAGGTTCGCCATCATTGCACTAGGGTCTTCTCCACCGTTTTCTTGATTGTATCAAGCCATTGGGTTGCTGGTCTTCCTCTTCGTCTTGTTCCTTCTATTCTTCTGACCATGATGTCCTTCTCCAGTGATTGCTCTCTTTGTATGATGAGTCCAAAGTAGGCAAGTCGTAGCTTGGTGATCCTTGCTTCGAGTGACATATCTGACTTGATTTTTCTCCAAAATTGCTTTGTTTGTTCTTCTTGCCATCCATGGTATTGATAATATCCTTCTCCATTACCACATTTCAAAGGTGTTGATTCTTCTTCTGTGTCATTTCTTTATTGTCCTGGTTTGTCATCCATATATCACTGCAAAAAAGACCAAACCATGTGAGAGCCATATCTTCATCACCAATGAAATGTTCCTCGATTTGAAGACCCTGTCCAGTGACTTCTTTGTTGATTTGCCCATAGCTTTTCTCTTATTGACTTTCGGTGTCATATATATGGCCCAATTTATCCTGTGCTATCCATTGTTTGGTCATTACTTTTCAGGCCAGCCTTGTTAGGAGGACAACCCTGGGACTGTTGGCACAGTATATGCTAGCAACAGTGATCACAAAAGCAGGAGGAGAACCATGGTACACATTTCGCATGGTATGCATTTCTTTTATGTTGATGGATGGAACTGAACAAAGTGGTATAAGCCGGGCAACCACAAACCAGACTTCAAATATACACCAAGCAGTGGTGCCTCAGATCTCTTGAAGTCAGCAAGGTCAACATTCAATTGTGTGTTTGAACCCCCCCCATACCACTGATGTCCCATGATGGTCCAGGTCTCTTCAACATCCACCAATGCGTCTGACAGAGGAATAAAACCAGCCAAAATGTAATTTTCTATCTGCATCTTCAGTGAAGGTTTTCAATGAACGGCCGAACGAGTCACAAGGGTAACCCTAATTTATACAAAAGCGGAGGAATCATATATGGTTGCCATAGCAGCAGATATTCTTGCAAGACAATAGCTGCCTTGCTGGGGTCTTGTGACATTTCTGCAGATACTGACACCAAGATTGTCTTCTATAATACAGGTTGTCATTATCCCAGTTTATTCCACAGATCATTAGATGACAGCAAATAAAAAGCTTGAGGTTAAGTAACAAAAACCTCCTCATGTTTTGTATCCCACTAGATTGGCACATAATGAACATGAAGACTTTGTAAATATTCATTGTGGGTCATATTATATTTTCTCATCCAATCCCAGCGAAAGCTGCAAACTGAATCCTATAGATCTGACCTCCCTTAGTTGTAGATGCTCACTGCTCATGCTAATATGGGGCTGTGAAGTTCCATTTCAGGGGTGGACCCCTATCTTGGGACCCGTCTCCATTATCTGGGGTAATGGGGCACGGGGGGCTTGTTTCTGGTGGAACGCTGGCGTCCATAGATTTGAATGGAAACCAAGCGAGGAGCAAAAGTGCAGCTTTGTGAACATGTTTACCTTCTTCATAGCCACAAAGTAATGTGTCAGGTTTGTCACAAAGGGACAGTTTCAGGTCATGTTGTGGTATTCCTAGGTGGACTGGTAGAATATGTAAGGGCAGAAGTGTAACTTGCCTCGTATCACATGTATTTCCCAAAACATCAGAAAAAGGGTAAACCTCAGAAGAGTTGGCAACCTACCGAGGATTGTAGAAGCCTCACCAAACCTCCTTGAAAGCTACACATCTGGAAGGTTTCCTGCGCTTGATACCAGGATGCACTATCTTCCGCTTCCACATGCACATGTATGGGGCAGAAAACGGGCGTTGGTGAGGATGGCCATACAAGCATCAACCTGCCAAGTACGTGTATAATACTGATGTCTTCCTACAATGCAAGGCGCCGAGACCCCAATACAGGCATCACCTATCGCTATCCCCCTGCCTAGGTCTGGGGTAAATGATGAGCCCTGGATATATTATCTTACCATGTCCACATGATTCCAAATCCTCAAATCATATAAATTCTCACTTTTTGGGACATTTTAAAGCTCTTCTCCTTACAAAACTTCAGATAAATCCCCAGATTGGGATCCATTTGCATCAGTTTTGACCCCAAAGATCAATTTTTCTGAAAAACAAGTAAATATGAAAATGACCTGAAACAGAAAAAAGTTCTTACGAACAAGCATCTCAGGGATTTCCCACCAACCCGTATATTAAAGGGCGAGAACCATGAGATATTTAGTCATTACTGATCATGGGTGTAGTAGGCAGAACACAATGCAGTAATTATCTATGGCCGGAATAGGTAACGCCACTTCTGGTCTCCCATTCGCTGGCTCATTCTGCGCCTCGTAGCAGCTGTTCCAATGATTTCTTTATTAACTATTTATGATTCCATCTAGATCGTGCATCTTGCAGCCCCGGAGAAGTGGTGGCGAATACTAAGCTGGGAAACCTCTGTGTTCACAGACAATGCATCATCTTAATGACGACAACCTGGCGATGTGCTGCAACAACCGCATTGATTTAATAAGAGATATGTAAACCTGGGCGGTTATTGCGACTTTTAATCATTATAGGATATCCTGTGAGGTTTTACGTTATTGAGCTCATCTGTTCTCCCAGGAGATGGAGGTTTCCTCAGATCTACAGTATACATGAGGAAGCACCCGGGCTCCTTGTATAAAATAATATAGTATATACGGTACCTATTAATACAATTTTCAGAATCTCTCATTGCTGTCAGTTACTAGAAGCAATGGCTACAATTCAGAAAAATCTGCACAGATCTATTACTACTCACCAGTGGGATTATCAATGTGAGGGCTCATACTCACTTGAGCCGAATTCGGATGAAAATCAGATGAAAAAAAATCGGATACAAATCTGACCAATGTTAGTCAATGGGTCAGTTTTCATTTGCGATTTTTTTCTCATCAGATATTGGTGTGAGAAAAAAATCGCAGCATGCTGCGATTGCACTCGGACGTTTAAAACGGACCACAAAAAATCTGATACTGGGAGCTGCTCCATAGATTAACATAGGTCCATATTTCATCGCATTGCAGTCGTCCGATTTTGTCGCCAGTGTGACTCCAGCCTTACATTCAGGATCTTATGTGAGCTTTTTGTAGTAATTTGTTACAATGTATCACTGCAATGAGAATCAATGTAGTGTAGTAAATCAGTCTGGAGTCCCGGCTATTAGAGGGGCTTTCCATTTAATTCTTTATTATTTTATAGCCATCAGAAGGCGTTGAACTTTCCTCTGATTCTCCTGTGTTTAGTTGATACTGCTGCATCAGTGACGTCAGACTACTGCATGTGACCGCTGCAACCAATCACTAGGCTCAGCAGTCAACAGATCATTGTTGCAGCCAAGGTTGCGATGGAGTGGCAGGTGATAGTACAGCACAAGAGGGTGCACATAAAATACAAATAAATCTGAAAAACCCATTAAAGCTCAAAGAGGACAGGTGCAAGTGTTGCTGAACAATTCTACACTTGTTTCTGCTAATTTCATTAAGGTCTCCATTTTCTCAGGATACTAATGCAACACATTTTCACACAGACACATCTGGCATAAAAAAATACCCAGCAGAGTGATTGAATTTTTTTTTTTCCAATGCTAGTCATCTCTGGATAGTTTGAGCCAAGGGTAAAGGTATAGAAGGACACATCTGTAGGTCTGTACAGGTTTCCTGCCCCTGAATTGATAAGAATACCATCCCCTACTTTAAATTTCATGCATGTGCATAGCCAAAATGATTCAACTGTGTAATGCGCATGCACAGACCTCTGGGTGACTAGCGACAGCGGCAGATTTATGTCCTGAGTGTCGTCCACATAAATCACTGGCTGGATTGCTAAGTGGGCAAAAGGCGCAGCGTATGGTCCGGGCTTACATACAGCTCAGGACATATACTGTACAGTACCTTCAAAAAGTCTTCATATACCTGTGAACTTTTCCACATTTTTCCACGTTACACCCACAAAATTAAATGCATTTTATTGAGATTTTATGTGATACCGACACTAAGTAGCAAGTATTTGTGATGTTTAAAGGAAATGATACAGGGTTTTCTAAATATTTAAAAAATATAAATCTGAAAATTGTGAGGTGCATTTGTATTCAGCTGCCTGAGTCAATAATTTGCAGGACTACCTGTTGCAAGTCTATTGGGGTCTGTCTCTACCAGCTTAACAGTTGTCCCATGGACAGATTCTACCCCTTTAGCTGTTGGATCTCTGCAATTACTTCACTGACCATGGGCCTCTTGGATTGTTCGTTCTCTAATTAGTGCTCTCCTTGCTTGGGATGTCAACTTAGGTGGACGGGCATGTCTTGATAGGTTTGCAGTTGTGCCATACACCTTCCATTTTTCGATGATGGTTTGAACAGTGCTTCGTGAGATGTTCACAGTTTGGGCTATTCTTTTATAATCTCACCCTGCTTTACTCTTTTCCACAACTTTATCCTTGACCCGTCTGGTGTGTTCCTTGGTTTTCTTGATGCTGTTTGATATGTAATGTTCTCAAACTTCTGAGGCCTTCACAGAACAGCTGTAGTTATACTGATAAGAAATTACATACAGGAGGTCTCAAGTTACTGACTATGTGACTTCTGGAGGCAATTGGTCACAGTGGATTTTATTGAGGGGTATTAGACTACAGGAGGCTGAATATACTGTAAATGTACATCACAATTTTCAGATTGATATTTTTTAAATATTTAGAAAGCCTTGCATCATTTTCTTTAGACATCACAAATACTTGCTACTTTGTGTTGGTATACATAAAATCCAAATAAAATACATTTTCGTTTGAGGGTGTAGTGTGAAAAAATGTGGAAAAAGTTCAAGGGGTATGAATACTGTTCAAGGCACTGTATAAAAGCAGTGCTTTTATGCTATATCAGCCTGCGGTGGTGTAAAGGGCACATTCAGAAAGCTGTTAAGAGGGAAAACAACGGGTGTTAGTAGATTAGCATGGTGGGATCTAGTGACAGGTTCCCTTTAACTAACAGCAATTAGAGACCCTGATAAGTTTGTCTTTCTTGATATAACTGAGCGGAATAAGGTTCATGTTTTATAACTGCGATGCAGCCCAGAAAATGGGCTTCAAAAACGACATTATCCAAGTAAACCTGCAACAGTACCCATTACCAACCAGTCAGCCATTATCTTAAAAGCTTTCTCCAATTTCTGCAAGTGTTAGTCTTTGTAGAAGTGATATAATTTTCCCAACACACCTTCAGCATTAAATACACACCATTTTCAAGAACTCTGCTAGCTGGCATTCAGATAAGAACCTTTGATAGATTGTTCATCTCACGGAGAGGCAATAGACTTGTGGTTACAGCACCTACAGCTGGACCATTCATAGAATAGGATATGCAGTGGTCAGATCTCTCTCTCCTGACCAAGGGGGAATATGTCATACATGCGCCTACAGAAGCACCGTCGGACGCTGGATTTGTGCACCTGTCACCAGCCGGGACAGCTCTTTGCCAACTTTTATATCAGCTCACCAGAAGTCATCTTTATGGGATTCATGAGAACGAGTTTCTAGGACATCTACCTCATGCACTAAAGCACCTTAATCATTGGCTCCTCGTATTGAGAATATAAGGTACAAGTCCCCTGCATACAGCATTCAGCATTCAGTATTTTTTTCTTGGAGTTCTAATTATTAGCTGTATATCTTTTTAAAAAGTACATTATTTTATAAGAGTGCGGACAAAAGGCATTTATACCTGTAATCAGTGCAAAATAATTTTACATAATTGTACATTATATATCATAGAACATAAAGTTTATTATTACACCTTTAAAAATATTAACAATAAAATCAAAAGGCACCTTAGAAAGGAGGGACACACAGAAGACCTAAGTACACATAATGCAATAAGTTGTAAGTTGTGCTATATCAAACGGCTGACAGCCTTAAACAGTCTTTGCAATCATAAATTGTAGATATGCATTAGAGTATAACAGGTATAAAAGCAGCCCATAAAAACAGCACAGTTACCTATAATGAGGTCCAAAATGTAGATAAGAAGTATAGCAGGTCGGGTGTCCCTCCACCCCGACATGCGTTTCGTAGCACTTCAGGACACCTCCTGCAATTTATGATAGTTAAGACTGTTTAAGGGTGTCAGCCTATTTGATTGTTAATATTTTTAAAGGTGTAATATGATATATAATGTGTTTGTCACTTTGTATGGCTGACCACTTACCTTGGGTTCAGCCATTTTTTGGTTTGTAAACCATCACCTGTAACGTTCACCACCATCAACTACACAACTAGTGGTGAAAAAACCTCACTTTTTAATGAGAGTTTATGCTCCATCCAGGATGACCAGCGCACTATAGTCACACTTTGAGGCTATCACACCACTGCATGGTCTGATTGCTATGTAAGAGGATCATTTGAGGGGTCAATGCTCTTTGACAAGAGGTCCAGTAGAAGACCACGCCAATCACTTGCTTCTAGGGTTTAGTTCTCATGGGTTAGTATTATCTACAAATACCATTGACAAGTGGAACTTCTTATCTGTAATTTTGGCTTTCTTTACATCCCTTGCTACATTACCCAAATCGCTCTGCCTCTGGCTACCCAAGGATGATTGTGGGTTTTTTTTTTGGTCTAGCACATTGCTCCTCTGGGCACTCTGAGGATGCAAAACTAATTGCAAGCGTGTTGGATCAGATAATCTGTGTGTAGAAAGACAAAAGTCAATCGGGATCATCATGTTGAAGAGTTTAGCTTGTATCTTGTTCTCTCCAGCACACTTCGTAACATCTTTGTTCTGGAGGGAAAGATGTAACCATCATGAAGCATGAAGTGATAACTTGTATCTTCTTCTATCCAGTCTAGATGGGATACAATAGATGGCTACTGAACATGGTAATGAGGGCCTGAAGCCCCAGAGCTTCAAGGAAGACTTTGCACTTGTGATGATTTTGGAGCTTCTACATAAGCGCCATGTTTTAAAGCAAACCTGTCACCAGATGACATGCGTCCAACACTTTTCAGGGCTGATATACAGCATTCTATAATGACGTATATCTGCCCCCAACCCGACCTGGAAGACAATATTATACTCACCTGTGAGGTGGTCTGGTCCGGGGGGTGTCACTGGTCTTCGTCCGGCGCCTCCCTTCTTCTTGTGATGCCGTCCTTCTTCTTGCTTTGTGTGGATGACGCGTCCCTACGTCATCATACATTCACCTCGGCATCGCGCTCATGCGCAGGCGGACGTCTCTGCGCTAACTATGGGCAGAGGAAAGTACTGCAGAGCGCATGCGCCGAGGTTCTTTGACCTTTCCTGTTGCCTGAGGATTAAGAGACTCTGATGTTGCATCCCCTTCATGTGTTTTTTCCACTCTGTGACATTTCCACCCTCCTAGCTGTGCCACCAACTGTCCCATTCACCTGTGGCTCCGAATAATGCTGTGCAGAAGAAAATCTATGAAGTGTATGCAGATTACGACCAGCACTGCAGCCCTTCATGATCAGGATCAGTGCCCAGGGGAGCCATATGCCATCCCTTGCGGAGGTGGGAATATCCGTTTAAGGTCGATACAAATCACAGATTATCTTCACATTTATTGTTTTGCTTCTTTTTTCCAGGCTCCCCCATGATGGCACGTCTCCAGGATTTAATATATAATGAGATGTTATATTGTGACTTCTGTCCCCGGGTGCGAATATACAAAGCAGCACATCAGGTTCTGCGGCTGATGTATCGCATGTTGCCGGGTGCTTAATGGCCGCCTCCGAGGCCTCGGATCGTGCGCTGATGTTAAGCCTCTGGGGCAAGATGAAATTAAGTGCCCGGCCAACCAGAATCAAATTAATTTAGTCAGGCCTGACTCATTTCTGGAGCTGTAATTGTAATTAGGGGAGCTGCGCCCTGGAGCATGGAACGGCCGTCCTGTAAGAAAATCTCCGGTTTTCTGATGACTTTCTAGATATCCCACATTTGTTCTAATTAGATGTATATTCTTCATTTCTATGTAGCGTTTCGCACTACTTTTCTTATGTATTACTTTGACATTACAATCATTCTGATCACAGATTGTTATTAGATCAGCTGTGATTTGTTGAGAAATCAACCATGTGTTCTATTCCCTGCAGCGCCTCCACAGGAGAACTTAAGCATTACACAGTTTATATAAAAATCAATGGGCCCTCATGTGATTTATGTCTACGCCGGGCCCTACACAGATAAAGATGCTCTAGGTGACCATTTCGTCTCAATAAAACATGATGTTATATCCACGCTTCCCCCCACACAAATTATTTACAAAAGGGTATTTTTAGTGGGTTACAAGAGGGATCTGTTCTGTTTGGGCAGCCATGTTTTTAAGTGACTCCAGGAACTGCAACCATATTGGTTCTTTCTATCTCACAGATGACATTGCGCTATGATATGCTATCACTTAGTGAATGGTGATGTGGGTCCGACCTCTGGGACCCCTGTGATCCCCAACAAGAAGAGGAAGTAGAATTAGTTTAACACAGAATCCACTGTTTTTCCCCTGTCCAGTACCATCGTCCAGTCAGCTGGTACCAGTACCAGCACCAGTGCCATAGGCCAGTGGATAAGGCTGACTGTGTTTCAAAGGAAACATTGGTGGCTGGAGTGCCTCTGTGAAGTTCCGGCAGCTGCGACACCGAGAACAGCTGATCAGAAGCGGTGTTGGGCATTACATCTCCACTAATCAGACATTAATGATGTATTCTAAGGAAAAGTCATGTTAAAGCATTGGACAACCTCTTCAATTCTTCTCTTTTTCTCTTGTCTTTGCTCTGTGTAGAAACAGGAAGTCTCTTTTCCCTGCATGAGTCATCCCCAACTTCAACTCCAGACCCCACTGCTCTGATCCTACCTGATGACTCATGAAGGGAAAAGAGATCTCCTGTTTCTACATAGAGCTCAGAAGGATTCAGCCCGTCAGTTTTTAATCACATGGTGTCATAGAACTAATGAAAAAGAGAAGAATTTACTAGGTAGAAGGGCAAAATGAGCAATTGTAAGTACACAGTGCTGTGTAATATGGTGACTGCATTATATTAAGAGGATAAAAATTTTGATGGGTGGAAAAGGCGGTAGAGGAGCAGGAAGATCAGAAGAGAAGGACGAGGAGGAGGTGGCGTGCTTCTTTAAGTGTAGCAGCAGGATAGGGAGTTTTTTTTGTAGGTTGGAAAAAAATGAGGATCATGTTGGAAATATCGGAAGTAAAATGTGTCTGTGTTGCAAACTCCTCAACAGATGAATCAGGTAGAAGAAGTCATCATGGGGGTCTGGGCCAAGTAGAAAACAGAGGAAAAGTGCACAACTCCAATCAGATAGAATGTTAAGTGTGAGTTAATGGACTTGCTTGTACTTGTACGTCATCCTTTATTTGGTCTACAAAGTTATTTGCCACTACACGGTCGCTGTATGATGGAAATATTGGTCTTTTTTTATAGCATTAGAATGGGGTCTGCTTTGTATCGCAAGAAAATAATGACTATGGCCGTCATTGCAAAGCAAATTAGAAATCCACGTAGTCTTGATTCTTGTTCCGCATCACAGGTTACTACAGCTCATCTAATTGGGGAAATGTTCTTCAGCAAAGTATTCAGTCTGTAGAGTTTATAGGCAAGTTAAATTATGAATGTCCGTGTCTTTTATGTAAGAGGCCGAACTGACAGATCAAGTCTAATTTCAATAAAGAAGGACAATCCCTGAAAAAGCAGATCCACCGAAAGACTCATGTGCACAGAAAAGCAGAATGCATGGGAAATGTACGGCAGAGTCCTGATGGCCTAGCATTATACCGTCGGAGGCTCATTGTGTGCACCATATGGCACTATTTCATTGAGAGATTCTCCCACTCCCAATTCTTTTTCTGCTCCATTCTGTATGAATCCAAAAGAAAAATCAGAGACATATGGAGGATTAGTTAGGCCCCATAGACTCACAAGTGCCACATTAAAGCGCTTTTACAATGAGGAACTTGTACAAAAGAGAAGCACAGCCAAGTGCGGCACTAGAAGAAAAGCGCACATGACGGCCAATGGCTGCACATACATCTATACGGGAGATTGTCCATCAATACAGTCACCTTGAAGATTAGGAAACTGTTTAGTGTAAGGACTATTTCAAGGTCATTTTTGGCAGTTTTATTAAAAACATTGGACTGTTTGGTGTCACATCCTTATTTATTACACTGCTCAAAAAATAAAGGGAACAATTAAACAACAGAATA
>VIAB01010139.1:47732-85378 GCA_009801035.1 Oophaga pumilio | reverse complement strand
CATGACGGACTCTGCACGTCAGTGGACATTAAGGGGTTAAGGATCTGACATCAATATAAAGTAACAGACAACCCTTTATAGGTAAATATATGAATTTCTTGGAAAAGAATCATCACTGACTACTTCTTTTCTGCACACAATAGTTCTGAAGGCACAGCTAAAGGAACTTATTAGTGCAAAATACACAAATTGTGAAATCATGGATGCAGCCAGTGAAAGCATGGGATTAACTCATATAAAACCTGACTTTTACGCTTTAGTGGAGGGTGGTTAGTAAAGTACTCATTAGTATATATGTTTAGCAGTAAAACTGTGAATGTGCAGACAGTATCCACCTCTCTCAGACGTAGAAGACATTTTAAAGTAAAGGCAATTAACATAGTAATTATTAATATTCCTTGACTGTGCCTATGGAACACAATGCATCCTTTTAACCAATGTATTTCCAATATCCTAACACCCATTGAATTGTGCTTTTTATGTAAATAATAATGATGTTGTGATGCAGAAGTGTAAAGCTTTCGCTAAGCTAAGCCATTATAGGGCTTTTATGCAGTTGTGATAGAAAGTGAAGTGCTCTAATGGCAATCAGGCATACTGTGTTCATTTAGAAAGTTACAAAAAGAGAGAAATTGACATGGTATACATAGAAATATACATTTTGGCTACGTTTAGATATTGAGAGTTGTGCACATTTTCCTGTAAAATCTGCATGATTTCTTATTTTAGCGCCATTTAGATACATGCAAATGCTGTCGTTTATTACGTAATCAAGCAGCTATTGCTATTGAAATACCATTAGAGCAACATTTTTTTCAATTGCTTGTTTTTAATACAAAAGGTACATTCATTTTGTCCAACTTGCTTTAGAAACATCTATAAAGAATATGTTTAGCAGAATAGAATTGTTGGTGTTTTTATTATCCGAATGATGGCACTTGGTTTTGATGTCATAAATAAATGCAAAAAAGATTGTAACCTAAGCATAGAAAATAGTTTTTTTTCCTTTTGTTTTATACTGTATGAGAAAATCTATTTGAACACTGACATAACCAAAGAAACAATTATGTAAATGATGGATGTGCATAGCTTTATATTAAAACTGAGCCCATTATGTAAAAGCATTAGGATTTCAAGCACAAGTCATACACATGAGAGCACAGCCGGCGCCATGGTGCTTATTTGGATGCTTCTGCTTTTTGGCAATGTATGACATATAGACAAGTAAAATTAACATATATACACATCTAGCCAAATGAATGACTCTAACTCAACAGCATTTATTTTAAAGGAATCAATGGCCATATATGTTCTCCACGTTAGGATTGTTCATTCTCTTTTTTTCTACTGATTCCTCTCTATGCCATCACCAGCAAAAGTGCAAAAAAACGCTTCTTTAGCTGCTTCTCACCACCAACTTTGGAGGCTCCTGACCACGAAGGCCAGCCTTACTGCATAGAAAACACTACTTTGTCTTATGAGTATGGAGCGCCCCCAAGAGCCGTGGGGTACTCGGACCCGGGTCGGGTGGTTCTTAAAGGAGAAGTCTCACGGCAGCAGTGTCCCGGTCCCTGGCCCTGGGCGTACAATAAAAATGATGGAGATGTAAAAATAAAAGTTATGGCGGGATAGGGGAATAGTTCATGATGCCACCCATGGTATTCGGCAATAAAGGTGTTAGCCGATCCTGCTTAAGAGACCGCTGGGGCTGTTTGTGATGCAGCAGTGTTGTTACAGCTCTCCACAGGTAGAGCTAGACCCCAGGGCAGTTATAGTTCTTATGAAGGATAGTGACGTGGGGGGCAGGACTGAGGGAATAATGAGGAACTGCAGGAACATGAACTGTAGTTTCCTTTACCTTTACTTGATGATTTGAAATGCAGACCGAAGCACTGCTATCAGATGGAAATGGAGATCCGAACAGCCTGGAAGCAATTGAGGATTCCCTAAGCCAGATGGTGTTGGAGGCCTCCTTTCTGCGCTGTCCTCTGAGGTCCTTGCTTCTTAAAGCTATGCTCGAGCCCCTGTTTCTTATTGTCCTAGTACTTACCCGTATGGCAGGCAGCTTGAGCCTGTTGCAGGTGTTGCTCCATTTTGGCGGCTCCGGGCTTTGATATGCTGCTGTGCCCCAAGTGTTTGATGGGGCAGGAGACCTGGAGTTCCCTGCTTTCCGGATTTAGCTGCTGGGATCATAGTACCCTGCAACCACAGACTCCGGTGTCCGGTTCTTTAGCGCTCTACTCTGGGGTGAGCTTGGTCACAGCTCCACTCTCCAGGTTTTCCTAGACTTCTCTCTTCCTCTCTAACTCTTCACTGACTCAGACTGCAACTCTAGTCTGGGGATGAGCTTCTCACTCTTCCTGTCCCCAGCATTGACTGACTAACCCCGCCTCCAGGCCAAAATTAATAGGGAAGCTCCCCTGAAATCAGGCTTAGAGCTCCCCCTTCTGGTCTGGAGTTAGGAAAAGTGTTGCATGTTGGCATTACCTGGCAAGGGGATCCCTCCTTGCTTTCAGGCATGACATCACCCCCTGTGAGGGAGGCAATGCCACTGTGGCAACCGGACTCCTGGGGTGCCACAAGTACATGCCAAATGTGAAATATATAGTGGCCCCACGTCATGCTACTATCTTTTTTAACTTTTTCTTTAAAGCACCACTCTAGCAGGGCTTTTTTTTCATTGCAGCGATGGAGTGGTGCTACTAAGCTAAGTTCCCTAACCATCTTCGTCTTCTATCAACACCACTGCAGTCAGTCTCCAGCAGTTTGTGACCAAACGGATCACTACAATGTTTGCTCTAGCGATCAAGAAGTCACTTCTCAATGTAAGTCCAAGAGAGCCAGAACGCGGCATAGACTTACATTGAGAGTTTGTGACCGTTACCACTGACTTGGGGAACTTAGCTTAGATTAAAAAAAAATGCTGGAGTGGTGATTTGACATTTTAAATGAAGAGCATTCTTTTTTTTTAGCACTAGGACAGATCAGACTATGGCTATTTCCCCATCCAATGCATGTCTGCAGGTAAATCTGCACATAAAACTCAGCGTACCTGCAAGAGAAATTGACATGATGCGGATTTGAAATACGTAGCGCAGGTGAGTGTACGTTGCATTAAAAAGAAGCACAGTGGGTATGAGATTTCTATAAATCCCATCCACTTTGCTGGAACTGATGCAGCAAAAATACTCCAGGAGATGTGGTATGATCAGACTATGTTCCCGCACAGTCAGAAACAGCCATTACACAGTGCACAGCAGGGGCACATTTACATGATTATCTCAGCACTGGAACATTCTTTTAACATATCCAAATTGTGAAAAATGTTTTACTCCAGGATGTATTGAGTAAAATGTACCGTACTTTGGGGGGTAAACCCCTTTAAAGCTCCTGGTTAGAATGCCTGATATACAGGTTCTTCTCACAAAATTAGAATATCAGTCATTACAAACAGAGTGATCTATTGCAAGTGTTTATTTATGTTAATGTTGATGGTTATGGTTTACAGCCAATGAAAACCCAAAGGTCATTATCTCAGTAAATTAGAATAATTAACAAAAAACTCCTGCAAAGGCTTCCTAACCATTTAAAAGGTCCCTTAGTCTATTTCAGTAGGCTCTACAATCATGGGGAAGTTTGCTGACTTGACTGATTTCCAGAAGGCAGTCATTAACACACTGCACAAGGAGGGTAAGCCACAAAAGGTCATTGCTAAAGAAGCTGGCTGTTCACAAAGTGCTGTATCCAAGCATATTAATGAAAAGTTGAATGGAAGGAAAAAGTGTGGTAGAAAAAAGTGCACAAGCAACCAGGATAACCGCAGCCTTTAAAGGATTGTTAAGAACATGCCATTCAAAAATTTGGGGGAGGTTCACAAGGAGTGGACTGCTGCTGGAGTCATTGCTTCAAGAGCCACCACACACAGACAAGTGTCGCATTCCTTGTGTCAAGCCACTCATGACCAATAGGCAACGCCAGAAGTGTCTTACCTGGGCCAAGAAGAAAAAGAACTGGACAGTTGCTCAGTGGTCCAAGGTGTTGTTTTCAGATGAAAGTAAATTTTGCATTTCATTTGGAAATCAAAGTCTCAGAGTCCCAGAGTCTGGAGGAAGAATGGAGAGGCACACAATCCAAGCTGATTGAGGTCTGTTGTGAAGTTTCTACAATTAGTGATGATTTGGGGAGCCATGTCATCTGCTGGTGTAGGTCCACTGTGTTTTATCGAGACCAAAGGCAGCACAGCCATCTACCAGGAAATTTTAAAGCACTTCATGCTTCCCTCTGCTGACAAGCTTTTTGGAGAGGGAAATTTCATTCTCCAGCAGGACCTGGCACCTGTTCACACTGCCAAAAGTACCAATACCTGGTTTAAAAATAATAATTTCACTGTACTTGATTGGACAGCAAACTCACCTGACCTTAACCCCATAGAGAATCTATGGTGTATTGTCAAGAGGAAGATGAGAGACACCAGATCCAACAAAGCAGACAAGCTGAAGGTTGTTATCAAAGCAACCTGGGCTTCCATAACACCTCAGCAGTGCTACAGGCTGATCATCTCTATGCCATGCCGTATTGATGCAGTAATTGATGTAAAAGGAGCCCCGACCAAGTATTGAGTGTGTAAGCAGGTAGCTGGATGCAGTGACGGGCAGGAGGCAGAGCAAGGGTTAACAGTTTTATTTAACAGGGGAATACTCCACACAGGGAGGTAAAGGTTAAACAGGAGAATAAACAGTCTATTTGCAAAAAGGATATGCAGAGTTCAGTAATAACGAATGAGGTAACAGCGGTGCGTGTGAAACACTGGTGTCATAAGTTCCTCAAACTGTGACAGAAAAGTTTGGGAATATAAACTCATGACGACCTTTGATACACTCAGTGATGGAATGAATGTATCACATGGATTTATGTCTTTTTACATCAATTAAGGAATTTGCTACTCAGGCCTTCTGGGGTCATCACACAACACAATACTAGACCCAATCAGAGGGCAATAAAACTTTCACACTCCTTATCTAGGAACTGTTCCAATATTTTTGTTCATCTCTATCTCCCTTAATGACAGTTCTGCTTTACGTCACTTGTCTTACCTATTGCATTATTTCTGTGCTGTGTTGTGTATAAATATGTGATTCTTCAGATTTTGTTTTAGTCTTTGCCTGATGAAGAGACCTGAGTAGTCTCGAAAGCTTGCAATTTGTTACCATCTTTTCAGTTAGCCATTAAAAGGTATCAACCACTGAGGACTCTCAATTCTGAATATTTTTCTATCTACTGGCTAACACTGTACGAAGATACACATCTTTCCTATATCAAAGTGATAGGATCGGGCATTTAACTAGAACCTATCGTTTTCCAGGAGATAAGTCAGGAGCAATACTGTAAATGTTGGCTGAATGAACGTTTGGCTGACAGCTATTGCATTTGTATGGCTTTAGGCTAGTGTTAAACCCAAAATGTTTGCTGAAAACTTTTTTTCTTAAAAAAAAATTCAAACCTTCATGAGCAATTTGCAAGAGATGTCCAAGTAATTTAAAAAAATGCTAGCTACTTGCCTGGAGAGATTTAGAAGATTCTCAACCTACTCAATCCATTCATATCAGCAGTCATGCGACACCATTTTTTGGGTAGTGTGATCAAAATTCACCATTGAGCAATACAAAGAAGTTATTTTATGACAAAGTTGCATCCAAATACTCAGAACATGAAAACTTTGCAGCAGATTTGTCTGTAGCATAAAAAATGCACCACATGTAAAATTGGGAAATGATATGGATGATTAATCCGTTGGTATGTTTAATGAAGCCGTTAATTGGGCCTCAAGAGTTATATAAATGAAGGCAATATCATCAGTTACTAATAGGAACAGCACAACTTGGAGGTCTATTTCAGTATTTCAGACTTCATTGTCTTATATGAGAGAAAAATGACGTCAAAAAGCCAAATTCATCTGTTATTGAGACGTCATTGCAGCAATATTTCGGCCATCACTGTTGCTAAATGTATATAACTTTATCCAAAAGTCTATTCCTTTTTTATGATATCAAAAGCAAGTGTTGCAAATAATGAGAATAAGGAAAAAGCCAATATGTCCGATCAGTGATAGGTAAGAATGACATTGGCAGTGATGGTGGTCAGCAGGAACATGGTAAAACAAGGTCAGTGGAAACTGTCTTATATGTAACATTTTCAAGGTCTTTGTGATTATGATTGAATAGGAATAGGACATTACAGATGTGAGTGTAAAGCAGTCATATCGTCTTCTGACATCATCTCCTTCCATTTGCTATGGCTTAATTATTTATGCCGGCACCCCTGATGTTTCGCCAGCTGCTGGAATTGCATTGATAGTTTTGATTTGTTGTTTTAGCTCTTTGTTAGTATTCATAATTACTATCGTCTTGCTGCTGAGTATTTCATGTCATACTGTTTCCTGAACTACCTTGAACCTATGGTGCTTAAATTGAAAGTATTGTTATCTCTTGTAATGACTTGCACAATGTTGTGTCTCTTCTCTGGCTTCCATCCATACAAAGCATGTTTTCTGAACATAGACCATTCTTCAACTGGCAGATTTGTACATTGATTAACATTTCACGGGGAAACAGTCATTATGATAAAACCCTCATTTTTAGAGTTAAAAGATGGGCCATCGATAAGAAATCAATGAGGGTCCAACATCCGGCCCCCTACTAATCAGCTGATTGACTAGAGAGCATCGGTAGGGATACAGCTCTATACACTTAGATGGGAAAGAGCTTCCCCAACCATTCACGGCCACTATATCCTGCGCTTCATCCTGCACCAAAGACCCTGTTATCAGTTGATGGGTGGGGTGCTTTGAGTCATACACTTTCTAATTTAATATTCATGATCTGTCATAAGGAAAGATTATCCATATTAATATTTATGAAATAACTATTAAAGGGAACCTGTCAACGGGTTTTTACTATGTAATCTGAGAGCAGCATGCTATAGAAGCAGAGACCCCGATTCCAGTGATGTGTCACTTGTTGGCTTGCATACTTTTGCAGTTTTCTCTGCTGCAGATCTAGCAGAGCTCAGAATACTGAGCTCAATATAACCCCGCCCACATCACTGATTGGCCGCTTTCTGCATATATTCTACATCGACATAAAGCTGCTAATCAGTGATGGGGCAGGGTTATACAGTGCAGTTGACTAATACGCAAGAGGCACCTAGTCTGGTAGAGATAATCTCCTGCTGATAAAACACTGATTTTATTAAATCAGCCTAGTAAGTGATACATTGCTGGAATCAGGGTCTGTGACCCTACTTTATGCTGCTCTCCGATTACACAGCAAAAACTTGATGACTGATTCCCTTTGAAGGGTGAAATAGCAATAAAACTATTAAAAGTATGATGCATTAACCATTTGACTAAAAATGTATTGTTGTTCCTTCCTGAACTCGTATTAGAATATTTTGTCATATGTGGCATGTTTTGTCTGTATATCGTAGACTGTAATTCAAGTCTCCGGCATTGAAAGGATTCGTTATACCAATCTAATGGTCGTTACCTTGGTTAGCTGGCGTTAAAAGAAACAGCCATCAAAGAATGTCTTTTCACACAGAGATTTTTTTATCATGGGCCATGACTGACAGATGATTGCACATAATACTAAACCCCTAAATTGACTGAAATTACAGAGCAGTGTCAGAAAACTATTCATTCATTAGCTGCTACTTTACTTGAAGCTTTTATTGGCCATGGCCTATTTATTTGCTTTCATGCTAACACGTTACTTTATATAAAGTGTTCTCCACTATTAATAGGTGAATACATTAGGACACGCTCATAAAGACTGTTTTTTGTGTAGGCAAATGGTGGATATTGTGTAGAGAATAGCACAAAGTATACAGCATCTGGCAGCCATATAATACTTTTTCTAATTTCTGACAGTATTTAGTTGCCTATATTGTTACAACATTAATTTTTGTTAAAAATTGTATTAATTTTCAATATTTGTGCCCCATTTTAAATGTAATCATTAAAGGGTATATCTGAGACTTTACAAAAAAACAAAAAATGTATCTAAGCACTAACAGGTAGGTAATTGCAGCTTACCTGCCTGTTGTGCACGGCGCCATTTTCAACCGGCACAGAGCGGTCACAGACCGCTGCTGCTGGGGATACAGCTGCCTCTGCAGACAGGGCGGGCCTTCCGACATCATTCTGACAGACAGCCGCCTCCTCCAATTAGGAAACGGGGATCCAGTGGCGCCATTCTTCAACCGGCACAGAGCGGTCACAGACCGCTGCTGCTGGGGATACAACTGCCTCTGCTGACAGGGCGGGACTTCCGACATCATTCTGACTGACAGCCACCTCCTCCAATTAGGAAGCGGGGATCCAGTTATCAATCAGAATGATGCCAGAAGTTCCACTCCGTCAACAGTGTGGAGTGGAAAAGAAGCCTCCGCTCTGCAGATGTGATGTCAGCAGAGGCTTTTGAATCCCTGACAGGAGCACTTTGTGCCGTGCAAGAACGGTGCCGTGCTCAACAGGCAAGTAAGATGCAATTACCTGCTCGTTAGCGCTTGGATACATTTTTCGTTTTTTGGAAAGTTGCAGATACCCCTTTAAATTTAAACATACTGTATGATCATTGATCACGCCTAATCAAACATGCCCTACATTCCCATGCAACCATGCAGGACTAAGCTACACTTCTATTAAGTTTGTGTAATTTTTTTTCTGAAGAAGATTGATAAATGTGAACTATTGAGATTGCACTTACAAGTAGAGGGAATATTTCGGGTGTCATCAGTTCAACCTTTCAGCTGGCACTTTTACATTCCTTTCTCTCTCCATATGGGCTTGGGTTTTTCCTATTATCCCTGTATTTAAATGATTTTTGCACTAATGGAGCACATACCATGGCTAAGGACAGTACAGTGTCCGAAAGATATGGGTTGAAGTTTTAATGCCGTGTCTGACTGTACTTGGAGTTTTAACATTCTGAAATAAATATGGTGGACAGGTTTTAATCCAAAAGAGCTGGAGATCTTCATTTGTGAGGATACAGCAGTATTATTTTCGGCTTCAGAAAGGCCAATTATGCCAGAAACATTGCCTGCTTTGTCTTCCCACTTTAACTAATATGGCATTAAGTTCAAATTTTTATCAAGAACCTACACTTTTGGTGCCTCAGCTTCTTTTAATTTTCTACTTTGCTTTTGGACCTAGTGGGAGGCCCTGCCGAGCTAAGCACAAGTTCGGTCAATGGTGCGTATGACTCTACTATTGGATGGAGATGGAACCGGGGCACCTGTGACAATCACCTACAGTGAATGGTGAATCCTGTGTTCTCATTGTAATCCTACCTGTGGTGATAATGAGGCTGCTGAAAAGTTTTCTGCAAAAGAAAAACACAAGTGTGAGTCTAAAATAGCCTCAGTGGAAGAAAATTGCAAGATTTCTGATTTTCTTATGCTATAGATTCGAATAAGAAAAAAATTATAACATTTAAAAAAAAAAGTAATACACAAACCTAATTTAAATAACAGGTCATTTTCTGATGATACAAAAAGGGTTATAAGATTACCCCCATTAGCATTTTAGGATTAATGGCATACAGGTAAATTCTATTTTCCATTATTCTCTTCATCCCACAACCTATAGTTTTATAGGGAATCACTGGATACCTATGATAAACACTGCAGGACTATCATTAAGTCTTCCTCTATAAAACTTCTAAGCAAAGTGCAGCAACCAACTCTTTGTGTGCCTAGCTGCGAATGTGAATTAGACCATCCACACATATATCAGCTTTCTCAGGAGAGGGGTTGTTCAGAGAGAAGGGGAGCAATCATATATCCATCTTCATCATTGAGTGCTGTCAGCTTTCATCTAGTTTCATGTATAAAGCTCTTGTTAGGAGTCATTATCGGCAATTAGTCACCCAGTTTCATCCAATTGAGTTCAAGCTCAAGAGTCCATGATTCATCTTCACATACAGAGTCATAAGTGAGTAAAATCAGTTCAGACACTTTCCATCTGTATCAGGCTAGGTGCCGTGTCCAGACTGTTCCACACCTGACTAAGACGTCTACTCCTTCTATACAGTACGTTTCACTTATGTATAAGATGAGAACAACTGAGTTTGACTAAGAAAGGCCACTAGTAAAGGCAGATTTTTGGCACACTTCTATTATAGATTATAACAGGTATGTATAAAAATATAGAAAAATGTGCAGTAAAGCAGATTTTAAAAGCAAAATAGCCAAATGGTAAAATAGTTCTATAAATTATCATTTATAAAGGTGTTACAAGAAAAGCTGTTCGTACATAGTAGTTTAATGTTGGCCGATGTCACAAATGTTATTGGAATATGGCAACAATCTAATATGCCAAGGGGCCTTCAAAATGTACCCTGACAAACAATATTGGGGGAATTAAGAATTGGGCAAAAACCAAGGAACACACAAGACAGGTCAGAGATAAAGTTGTGGAGAAGAGTAAAGCATGGTTAAGTTTATAAAAAATAGCCGAAGCTCTAAACATCTCACAGAGCACTGTTCAATCCATCATCCAAAAATGGAAGGAGTATGGCGCAACTACTAACCTACTAAGACATGAAGATTGACCTAAACTTGCCCAAGTAAGGAGAGCACTAATTAGAGAAATAGCCAAGAGGCCCATGGTCACACTGGAGGAGCTACAGAGATCCACATCTCAGGTGGAAGAATCCGTCCACAGTAGAACTATTTGTCATATAGTCTACAAATCTGACCTTTATGGAAGAATGGGAAGAAGAAATCCCATTTACAGTTTGCAAAAAGCCATGTAGGGGACACAGCTAGTGTTTAGAAGAAGGTGCAGTAGTCAAATGAAACCAAATTAGAACTTTTTGGGCTAAATGCAAATTGCAATATGTGATGGAAAAGTAGCACTGCGTAACACCATGAAAACATTATCCCCACCATCAATCATGGTGGTGGCAGCATCATGCTGTGGGGATGCTTTTCTTCATCAGGGACCAGGAAGTTGGTTAGAATTGATGGAAAGATGGATGAAGCTAAATGCAGCGCAATCCTGGAGAAAAATCTGTAAGAGGCTGCAAAATTCTTGAGACTGGGGCAGAGGTTGACCTTCCAGCAGGACAACAACCCTAAACATACTGCCAGAGCTACAATGGAAGGGTTTATATCAAAGGAAATTCATTTGTTTGAGTGACCCAGTCAAAGTCCAGATCTAAATCCGATTGAGAATCTGTAACAAGACTTGAAAATTGTTGTTGACAGACGATCTCCTTCCAATCTCACTGAGCTGGAGTCAGTTTGCAAAGAAGAATTGGCAAAAATTTCAGAGTCTAGATGTGCAAAATTTGTAGAGGCATACCCAAAGAGACTTACAGCAATTGTGGTGAAAGATGGTCCTGCAAAGTATTGACTCAGGGGAGCTAAATACAAATGCACATCACAAGTTTCAGATTACATTTTTTTAAATACTTAGAACACCATGTATCATTACCTTTACACTTCATAAATACTTGCTTCTTTGTGTTGGTATATCACATAAAATCCCAATAAAATATATTTGTTTATGAGTGTAATGAGAACAAAATGTGGAAAAGTACACAGATATGAATACTTGTTCGTGTGTTTATGTATGTGTACTGTGTCAGTGTGTGTATGCATGTGTCCACTATATTTGTATATGCATGTATGTCAGGAATACCTGCAGTATGGGGTCAATGTCATTATGCTTATGAGTAATAAAAGATATTTTGGGCAATGACATTTTGCTTACTGACCCCCTCAAGAAAATGGCTAAGAGCATCAATACTTCTTGTTAACACAATTCTTAATGGAAGCAGATTATCAGCTATTTAACCAAGAGAAACATAAATTGTATAGTAATTTACGGATTGAAGAAAGTGACAAGAAACTGTCTTTGCTTCTACAAAATCATTTCCAAGCTGTAAAATGAAGTCTTTATATTTTGCACCTTTGGGTGATCCTACCTTTATGCCTCCTATGGAGTTGAATGGGAAAAAGCTTTCATAAAACAATATGCTTAAATTATATGTCTTTGGGGCAAAAAGTTCTGTGAATGAAACAGCCAAAAAGACATCTAGCGAAACTGTCCGACATTACCCCTGGACACACTATACAAATTGATATTCTATAAACAATTCAGCATGAAATTTCATTCCCCTGTAGGGAGATATTAAACATGTTTTAATATGCCTTTAGAATATTTTTAAATGAGTTAAAATTAAGATAAACTGCAGCTGACCCAAGGCATAATAAATGCCATTAAAACTCTCGCTCCAGTAGGGCCATCTGTTGCTTTTGAGGCCAGCTATTCATTAACCTTATTAGCGGTTGCCCCTACAGCCTTGAATTGACATTTCCCTGGCTAATAAGACCAGTTTTCTAACATATAACAAAAAATGATTAAAGCATTTCTATGGATTGTCAATAACTCCGATAGTAGCAAACAGCAGCTGCCAGTAAATGCAGATTAGATTTTATTTACAGAGAGTCTGCTTTCTTATTGCTCCGCATCTCCACTACCAGCATCCCAATTTGCATGTCCTTGGAGTGTTTATAATGTTATTCTGCTGTTACTAATCACACTACTTAATGAGGATAATGTAGAAATCTCAGGAATCTGATTGTTTCTTAAAGTCATTTGCCTTAATAATGGTGCATGTTAAGACAAACAGAAACTCTATAATTAAGAAAGACGGAAGAAGTTGTACAGTATTTTACACCAAAAACAAAAGAAAACAGACACGTAAATAAACATAAATGAATAGAGACACGGGAAGTACGTTTAGCTCAACAGATACAGAACAATTCTTTAATCCCTTTAATCCAGCATTAACAGAACCCGACAGATGCTAGAATACCAGGTCTATCAGTTACAAAGGACAGTTTGCCAGCGCTTTAGTTAGAGGGATAATCCCATAATCCCAACTGAGACATTTATAACATATGTACGGAATATGACATGAATGTACGTAAAATAGATCGTAATCTATGCAGAGAATGGGTTCCCCGACTACCATTTTCCCCGATTATGTTCCACCTTGATCCACATAGGATTGTCAAATACGCAATTGACTGACGAGTGGTGGACCAGGCCGCAGCTGTCTCCACTACCAGACCGGTTATTAGGGGACTCACAGCGAGCATATGGTATTATCACCTCCGGTTCCAACACATGGAATATACATCAGTGCCCCGGTATGGTCACCGCCAACTCCATAATAACAAAAGGGACTACTAGCTGCCACCCCCTATCATTTAGCTCACCCTTTACAGGTAGGGTATGGCTTCAGGGGTGTGGTTTACAGAGCAAGGGAAACGGATCTATTAAATTTTATATATTTAATCTGGAAAAGTAAGCAGTGTTTAAAAAAATATCCAAAGATGGTACAAAATGGGAGCAAAACAATCCAGTATATGCAATCACATAGAATAAAGGATAAAAAAAAGAAAAATTACTAAACTTGTGTCACGGAAATGGCTCAGAGCTCAGCGAAGGGAGGTACTCCTTAGAAAAACAGAACTAAAGCAAGTTGTACTTTCCAGGAGTGACAAATGACAGAAACCTAAAATCTGCTTTTCCTTAGATCAAGGTTATGCCCACATAATTTCCCTTGGAGAGCTGATATGAGTGCTGGTCGTGGAATGTGCCAGGTCTTTTAGAATCTTATAAGATCCCTAACTTTCAGGATATCTTCGCCCCAGAAGGTCCCAGATGGGCAGGAGGCATTTTGGTACTCTGATTTTTAAGGCATGTGAATGAGCCAAGGGCAGTGGTGTCAGCAAGTGGGGTCCCCAGATATGCAAGTAACCTAATGGGTATTGTGTGAATAGCCTCCTGTGCGTGCGGCAAAGAATATGTTGGAAAAACTTCAGCTCCTTTCACTTCCACAGTTATAATTAGGGAATTAGTTAAAATGAATCCCATATGTTAATGGTGAGGGTGATATGTCTCCTCTTCGGAGATGTCGTTATGGTTTTATAATTTTTCTCTACGACACTGAGTTATTTATTTCTAGCTCTCCCTGAGACTCATATAGCGATTCTTCCTATGGTTACCCCATTTCCATCAATCTAACAAAAAAGGTCTATAACTTAAAAAAGTGAGCACTATTAAATGTAAACCGAATTACTGAGGTACACGTTTATGAAAAAAATACCATTTTAGCATTTCCTATTAGTTCATGCTATCTTATTAATGAGATCTGTTTTTTATATATGGCATGACAAAAGTTGCAGAGCAATAATTACAATGATTGTAGTTGTTTCTAAGTCACAGAGTCCCAACGTTCATTAATAAAGTAACAGATCTTTGATGACAAATCTTCTATAACTGTAGACAACAATACAATTAAAAAAACTCAATAAGAGAAGATCATATAACTGTTATTAGACTGTTATTAAAACTTCATTATGTGAAATAATAACATTATGGAAAATTCCCTCATTTGAAATCTGCATTTTATTTCAGAAAATGTATTTTATAAACTGAGAAGAAGCAGCTGGGTCTTACACAGATCACATATGCATCAATCCATCAAAAAATAATATTCCGTATGCTGCAAATGTTGTATATGGAGTGACAGTATCGCTTCCTACAAGACAAGTCAGACAGATGAATGAGAAAGTGACTAAAATCCATATTGATGCTTCATGAAAATCACTAAATCTATGTATTCTGGAAAACACATTTGTCGCTACAGCCAAAAAAGAAGCTACTGATCTGACTGGCAACACAAAACACTTTGATTTCTTTGCTAAATCTACTTTATTATCTTTGCTAATTGGAGAATTTCATGGCCCATGCAACTATTTTGCATATACATCATAAGTGTTGAAGTAAATGAGCTAAGAAATCCAGAAGACGATGAGCAGGTGGGGTCTGTTCTATTTTTCTGCAAAAGAAAAACTGCACATTTGGCAGCAGATTAAACAAAATATTTGTTTCTCCCTGAAATCTCACTACAAGTGCCAAAAGATAAAAACAGATGGGAAGTAATTACTATACAGTATCTTAATATTAATCCACTGACATAGAGGGATTACAGTATATGACGGTCACACTACTGATGCGAAGAGTCAAAAATTATTTAAAATGTCAGTACACTTCCATGGACAGATGATATTTCCTACCCATCTGCACTCACAGTACATACAATAAATTCCTTTAAACCATCACTAAGTTATGTGATAGAAGCCAGGATGTCTAACATACAGTGGGTACAGAAAGTCTTCAGACCCCTTTAAATTTTTCACTCTTTGTTTCATTTTAGCCATTTGGTAAATTCAAAAAAGTTCATTTTTTTCTCATAAATGTACACTCTGCACCCCATCTTGCCTGAAAAAAACAGAAATGAAGAAATTTTTGCAAATTTATTAAAAAAGAAAAACTGAAATATCACATGGTCATAAGCATTCAGACCCTTTGCTCAGTATTGAGTAGAAGCACCCTTTTGAGCTAGTACAGCCATGAGTCTTCTTGGGAATGATGCAACAAGTGTTTCACACCTGGATTTGGGGATCCTAAGTGTTTCACACCTGGATTTGGGGATCCTCTGCCATTCTTCCTTGCAGATCATCTCCAGTTCTATCAGGTTGGATGGTGAACATTGGTTGACAACCATTTTCTGGTCTCTTCAGAGATGCTCAATTGGGTTTAGGTCAGGGCTCTGTCTGGGCCAGTTAAGAATGGTTACAGAGTTGTTCTGAAGCCACTCCTTTGTTATTTTAGCTGTGTGCTTAGGGTCATTGTCTTGTTGGAAGGTGAACCTTCGGCTAAGTCTGAGGTACAGAGCACTCTTGAAGAGATTTTCATCCAGGATTTCTCTGTACTTGGCCGCATTCATGTTTCCTTCAATTGCAACCAGTCATCCTGTACCTGTAGCTGGAAAACACCCCCATATCATGATACTGCCACCACCATGTTTCACTGTTGGGATTGTATTGGGCAGGTGATGAGCAGTGACTGGTTTTCTCCACACTTTCCACTTAGAATTATCACCAAAAAGTTCTATCTTCGTCTCATCAGAACAGAGAATCTTATTTCTTATAGTGTGGGAGTCCTTCATATTTTTTTAGCAAACTCTATGCGGGCTTTCATTTGTCTTGCACTAAGGAGAGGAATCCATTAGGCCACTCTGCCATAAAGGCTCGACTGGTGGAGGGCTGCAGTGATAGTTGACTTTGTGGAACTTTCTCCCATCTCCCTACTGCATCTGTGGAGCTAAGCCACAGTGAATCTTCTTTACCTCTCTCACCAAGGCTCTTCTCAAACAACTGCTCAGTTTGGCTGGATGGCCAGGTCTAGGAAGACTCCTGGTGGTCCCAAACTTCTTCCATTTAAGGATTATGGAGGCCAGTGTGCTCTTAGGAACCTTGAGTACTGCAGAAATTCTTTTGTAACCTTGGCCAGATCTGTGCCTTGCCACAATTCTGTCTCTGAGTTTCTTGGTCAGTTCCTTTAACCTCATGATTCTCATTTGGTCTGACATGCACTGTGAGCTGTGAGGTCTTATATAGACAGGTGTGTGCCTTTACAAACCAAGTCATCAATTTAATTAAACACAGTTGGACTCCAATGAAGGAGTAGAACCATCTCAAGGAGGATCACAAGGAAATGGACAGTATGTGACTTAAATATGAGTCTCTGAGCAAAGGGTCTGAATGCTTATGACCATGTGATATTTCAGTTTTTCTTTTTTAATAAATTTCTACATTTCTATTTTGTTTCAGTCAAGATGGGGTGCAGAGTGTACATTAATGAGAAAAAAATGAACTTTTTTGAATTTACAAAATGGCTGCAATGAAACAAGGAGTGAAAAATTTAAAGGGGTATGAATACTTTCTGTACCCATTGTGCTGAATTATTGTCATGGAAATATAGAGACCGCCTCTCTGAAAGGACTACTCCCTTTTACAGACCAGATTTCCAGTGACATATTGTCATAGAATGTTAGAGTTGGAAAGGACCTCAAGGGTTATCATGTCCAGCCTCTCTTGTCAGTATATAGTGATCATTTTCTTTGAGAAGACCTATTTCAGCAATGTTGATGTGCTGGTTTTGTAAGGAAATGGACATGCTTCCCTCTTGAAGAAACAAGTTTGTTGTTATGAAATGTTATGTGATTCAATATGAACTGTGATTAATAGAGTGATTTGTGATGCACATTAAAGGTGTTAGTGTTAGCAATACTGATAGTGTGTGTGGTTTGGCAATGGGACAGTTAGAATTAATATTTGGGACTAGCCCAGAGTGAGAGGACCTGAGTTGAAGGGAAAGTTAAAATTTCCTATCAGAGAGTCTGATAGGGCCTGGAGGGCATAGTGAAAGGACTTGAGGTCCGTTGTGAGCAGTGCTGCATTCTGGAATGTCATAAAGGGTATGCCACACTAAGCGAGATCGCTAGTGAGATCGCTAACGAGATCGCACCTGCGTCACCATTTATGACGTAGTAGCGATCTCGTTGGCGACTTAGCTGTGTGATTCCAAACACATCTCATCAGCGATCTGTGATTCCAAACACATCTCATCAGCGATCTCTGAGGTCGTTGGGAAAACCTAGTCCCACCTGCGATGCTGGTGAAGTCGTTCATAAAGGGTGTCACACTCATCGATTCAGGCTCACCAGCGGGACACCAACGACCAAAAAACGGCTCAGAACGTTCATGAGCGATCAACGACATCTCAGCAGGGGCCACATCGCTGCTACATGTCAGACACAGCTAAAGTCGCTAACGAGATCGCTACTGCGTCATAAATGGTGACGCAGGTGCGATCTCGTTAGTGTGGCATACCCTTTAAAGTGAGAGGAGACAGAAGAAAGGAGATAGCAAGATCTGGAGCAGAAGTGACTAAGAGACAGAGTGACCTTCCGGTCTGAAGAGATGATGCCTAACAGAAAGGCCTTGAGTTTACAGTTCGCAAGGTAAAGGGTCTAGAAAGGACTGAGTACGAGAGACAAATAGATTGTCCGCGGTGGAGTTCAAGAGTGTCAGGGAGCTTGAAGCTAAGTACGGCCGTACAGGCACCCTAGAGTGAAAGAATGCGAGAAACTGCAGGTGAGTAGAGGTTCTTCTTGCTCGATAACTGGCGAGTTAAAAGAAGAAATAAGGAAGGAAACTGTGTAGAGAACGCTTCGAGTTGTAAAGCAAATGTTCATAAGACTGTGTACCTACTATCTTTTGTATATATTCCCTTCCAAGTTCCCGTTCAGTAAAAAGTTTACTTTTGACTGGTGGTCTCCCTCATTGAACTGCAAAACATCTGGTTCTGTTAAACTAGCAATATCGGTTATATGCAGCCTGCACGAGCATAGCGCCCTCACAGCACAAGTCAAAACACCCAGCCAGGAATGCCATTTTCATGTAACATGCCGGGGCATAACAGATGAGTAACTTGCCCATGGCTACCACCCAACACCCCATGTTGCACTTGGCGAGATGTGAGGAAGACTCAAGTTTAGTGGAAAATGGTGACCATTATGTAGTGTTAGATGGTGCAGAAAAAGAACTGTAAAATAATGGTGAGTGGCGCAGAACAGCTAGAAGGCCATGTTCATCATTGGTGTTAAAGAATCAGAAGGGCATGAAAGTCTGTCCAGCCCTCAGGAAGCTACACCCGCTAGAGGGAGTGCCACACCTGGAAATGCCAGCCCATGTCCACGAGTGTCCTCCACCTTTGGACAAGTAGAAGGAGAAGGACCGTCAGCTATAGATTGACAGTGAGGAGGGTGTAGAGACCTGGAGAAACGGGTTGAATACTCAGAAGAGGCCTCGCCCTGTCTGAGGCAGAGCTGCAAAACTGGCCACCGAGGGGTATGCAAGACCACCATTTTGTGTGAGAGAGTTGAAGAAGAAGGCAAAAGGAAGTGTGATGGAACAAAGGTTCTGGATTGAGTGCACCAAGCTCTGGTATGGTGTGCCTAATCAGGGAGGACCAGGACACAGTGGGTGGAGGTGGCACATGGCGCGATCAGACTGCCTCGCAGAGAAGGTCCGAGAGGAACAAAAAGAGATGTTAGCTAATTTAAGTAATGTGCACCAGAGTGGTTCGGAAACTTTGGTGGTAACTGGTCTAAGTACAGGAGAGAGGTTCAATGTCCGTTATAAGGGTCTTGATGCTGACTTCAATTAATGATTTTAAGTTATGTGCAGGAGGATGTGCTGGTGTCTTAATGCTTCGGTGTTTTGCAGGTTCCAGAAGGCCAAGGACTGTTATCATTAAAGAGAGGGGAAATGTAAGGAGATGGACATGCTGCCCACATTTCCTTCTTGAAAAACAACTTTGTTTTTATGAAATGCGATGTGATGCAATGTGACCTGTGATGTTTAGTGTGATTGGTGATGCGCATTAAATGTGTTAACAATACTAATAGGGTGTGTGATTTGGTAATAGGGACCGTTAGAGTTAATGTTTGGGACTATCCCAAAGGGGAGGGACTGAGTTGCAGGGAAAATAACAATTTCCTGTCAGAGAGTCAGATAGAGACAGAGTGAGAAGTGCCGCACATTCTGCATTTATATTAACAGAGCCAAATCTGCATTCAGTTTCACTGCATACATGTGGAGAAACTACTGTACATAATGCCATAATGTCAGGAAGGGATCAGCATTTCCATAGAAAACATGTTTTTATCTAAAATATCCCAAATATTTGGGACTAGAGATGAGCAGATAAGGCAAAATTCAAATTGCCTATTCATACTTTTTTTCAACGAAATTCAATTCTTGGAAAAGTTAGTTTCCCCTAATGTAATGTCCCTCATCTCTGGGGTATTTCCAAACCCAAAATCATATTTAATGTAATAAGTAAAAAATAAGAAAAATCATTATAATCACTCTTCGCTTATCTCTTATTCCCCACCACTACTGCCACCCATTCGGTGCTCACTGCATCTTCTGATATCTGCTACTCGCATTGTAATATTTCTCCCTCTTGCAATTTTCCAGACTTCTTGGTGTCATTGTTTCCAAGTAGGTTCTGCACAAGTGGGCGGAAGGTCAATGGCATCATCACGTCGCACTGTGCACTATGACCTTCTGTGCGCATGCCTAGAACCCTCCCAGGCACCATGACACCTTGAAGTCCAGCAGTGTGTGAGAGGCTGGAAGATTGCAGTGCGAGCATTGGGAAATCATAAGATGGGGCAACGAGTGGCTGAGTGGCCAAAGAAGTGACCAATGAGGTAAGTAAAACAATTTTCTTTATTATTTTAATATTTTTTTCCTACTGTGGCTTAAAAAAAATGGAGGCCAATGGCAGAAGCAATTTTTTGTAAAATTTGTGAGTTTGAATATTTGAATAATTCTCTACCTGAGACATCAAGAGTTCACAAAACATTATGGCCCCAGTGCACCAAAGGAATTGCCAGAATTTTGTTGTAAATTGCTTAATAAATTGCAAAATTTTGGAGCAACTTGGAGTTCCATAAAAATTTTGCAACTTTTGCATTTTCACACAAATATCTTCCAGCTCCACCAAAATGGGCAGAGCTGCCTGAAGCAGGATGGAGGCACGGCAGGGTCATGACGGCACAGCTCGTCTAAATCATGATGAACTGTGGCATTCCTTAAGCCAGAAATCTTATTCCTTGACAGGAGTAAGATTTCTGGCATGGCACACAAAGACACACACCACTCATCAATCAAACATCCCCTCATCCTGACCCTTAAACATCCTCTCATGATGATGACCAATTAGAAAATAAATTGGGCTCTTCAGTGTTGAAGAAATGGAAAAAGTAAAACGGGGACTTTCTTCTATCATATACGTAAAATTATTGAAGTCGCAGGTCAGAATTAGACAACACCAGAACAACTAGTAGCTCTAAAAGGAGGTGGTGAATTTTAGGTGGCTGACAATGCCTGCTTTTGTGGTGGCTGACAGTGAAGATGAAGTAGCAACTTAAAATAACTATGAGATGACCAGTGGCAGATATTGTGTTAGGACGTAGTAGAGCTAAATAACTAGATCATGTTAAGAGGACTTCCTGTAGTTTGATCTATCTACAAATGGGTCCTTCTTAACCTTTCCACTTATATATAGTTACATAGGTTGAAAAAAGACCTAGGTCCATCAAGTTCAACTTTTCTCCACCAACTGTTAATTTTGTCACTAAATTACTATAACCCACAATGTTATGTTTATTGAAGAAATCATCCATCCCTTTTTAAAAGCTGTTATGCTGTCTGCCATTACTCCCTCTTGTCGTAGGGCATTCCACAGTCTGACTGCTCTAACTGTAAAGAACCCTTTCCTATTTAGCTATCAGAATTGCCTTTCTTCCAGCCGTAATGAGTGCCTTCTGGTCCTTAGAATGGTCCATGGAAGGAATAAGTCATGCGCTAGTCCATTGTATTGAACACACATTTATTTATATATGTAAATGAGATCTTCTCTGAGGCATCTTTTTTCTAAGCTAAAGAAGCCCAACTTTTCCAACCTTTCATTATATGATAGGCCTTCCATCCCTTGTAATAATTTAGTTGCCCGACTTTGAACTGACTCTAAATTCTAAATGTCCTTTTTTAAATGTGGAGCCCAAAACTGGATCCAATACTATAGATGTAGCCTCATAAGTGATTTATAAAGGGGTAACAATATGTTGGGATCGCGGGATTTTATCTCTCTTTTTATACACCCTAAAATCTTGTTTGCTTTTGCGGCTGCTGCTTGACATTGAGTACTACTGCTCAGCTTACTTGTAACCAGAATACCCAAGTCCTCCTACTGTTCTATAGTCCTAAGTATGGTCGCATTTAATGTACATGCATCAATAGGATTACTCCGTTCTCGGTGCATTACTCTCCATTTATCTACATTAACCCTTTTCCGATGTCAGGAGTAACAGTACGCCAAGTCGGACTCCTTCAATATGATGTGGGCTCCGGCGGTGAGCCCACATCTTTCCTGGGACATGTCAGCTGTTTAGGACAGCTGAGATGTGCCCAGAATAGCTGCTGGTGGAATCACGATCCACCCGTGGCTATTAACCAGTCAAACGCTGACAGCGCCATTTAACTCGTGCTTTTGGCCATCCAGCCGGAAATCCACCCATGAGTGACCCCTGTCACGTGATCACGGGTCACTGGTTCATAGGCATGACAACCAGAAGTTTCCTGGAGACCTCTATGGTTGTCACTGCCGGCTTGCTGTGAGCGTGGTCATAGCAAGTGAGTAATTCTACTACAAAGATGCGATGTGATCATTGCCTGTATGTAGCAGAGCCGATCGGGTTGTGGCAGCTTCTGTTCTCCCATGGAGACTATTGAAGCATGCCAAAAGTAAAAAAAAAATGTTTTAAAAAATATTAAAAAAATATGTGTGACATTTCCACAGTCAGTGGTGGTTTGGGGAGCCATGTCATCTGCTGGTATAGGTACACTGTGTCTTATCAAGACCAAAGTCAGCGCAGCCATCTACCAGGAAATTTTAGAGCACTTCATACTTCCCTCTGCTTTTTTGGAGATGAAAATGTCATTCTCCAGTTGGACTTGGCACCTGTCCACACTGCCAAAAATACCAATACCTGGTTTAAAAACATCAGTATCTCTGTGCTTGATTGGCCAGCAAACTCACCTGACCTTAACCCCATAGAGAATCTATGGGGTATTGTAAAGAGGAAGATGAGCGACACCAGACTCAACAATGCAGATGAGCTGAAGGCTGCCATCAAAGCAACCTGGGCTTCCATAACACCTCAGCAGTGCCACAGGCTGATCGCCTCCATGCCACGCCACATTGATGCAGTAATTGATGCCAAAGGAGCACCGACCAAGTATTGAGTGCATTTACTGAATATACATTTCAGTAGACCAACATTTTGGATTTTAAAATCATCTTTTCAAGCTGGTATTATAAAGAAATCTATTCTACTGAGATAATGACTTTTGGGTTTTCATTGGCTGTAAGCCATAATCATCAACATTAACAGAAATAAACACTTGAAATATATCACTCTGTATGTAATAACTCTATATAAAATATGAATTTTACTTTTTGTATTGAAGAACTGAAATAAATGAACTTTTTGATGATATTCTAATTTTGTGAGATGCACCTGTATATCACATCAGCTGCATTACTAACATCCAGATTTGTACTTACCTCCTCATAGAAACACAACCTATCTTTCATGAATCCATGCTGGTTGTTAGTTATTATATTATTCTCTGCAATATATTTCTGCAGATCATATCTTATAATGCCCTCAAAAAATTTGCACACTATTGATGTCAGGCTTACAGGACTGTACTTGCCTGGATCCACCTTCTTATCTTTCTTAAATTTCAGAACCACATCAGCCATCCTCCAGTACTCTGGCACCACCCTTGTTACAAGAGAGTCTACAGAGGTCTGTCAATTACTGAGGTGAATTCCCTCAGCATCCGTGGATGAATGCTATCTGGGCAGGGGGATTTGTCAATGTTTAATTTGCTCAGACGCAGGCATACTTCTTGTGTTAAGCTAGTTATATCAGATTGTGAACTTTTTTTTTTTGCCTTGTTGAATGATCCCTGTAACTGACAGCCTTTTGTTTGTCCTCTATTATTATCTTGTTATTATCGTCTTTTAAGGGGCCTATACCATTTTTTCTTTTAGCATTGATGTATTTATAAAATTTGGGGGGATTTATTTTAATGTTGTTGGCAATTTCTTTCTTTGCTAGCTTGATTTCTTTTTTACATTTCTTACATAGATCTTTATACTCCTGAAATGCTATTTCTGTATTCTCGGCCTTCAGTATTTTGAATGCCCTCTGTTTTAGTCTTATTAAACTTTGTACTGTCTTATTTATCCATAATGGTTTCTTTTTATTCCTGGACAGTTTATTACCAGAGGGTATAAGTTTTCTACAGCATTCTAGTAGTATATCCTTAAACATGCCCCATTTATTGTCGGCATTCACAATTACCATGAGATGATTCCAGTCTACACGATTAAGCGCTTCCCTTAATTTGCTGAAATCCGCTTTCCTAAAGTTTCAGGTTTTTGGATTTCCTTTTTGAATGTTTGATTGAAAATTACTTTGAAACTTACCATTTTGGCTTGTCTTATATCAAAATGTGTGGTATAAGATAAACAGATTTTACAAAAAATGATATCATGATCTTCGTTTGGAAAATATAAATGTTCTAGGTGTCTGTATGTGACAACAGTGCTTTTGATGTGAATTGCAGGGTCTTGTTGGCATGTCTCTATAATGCTTTATTTTTTATTAGATGAAATTGGACATATCTCTATCTGTATATATATGGATAGGTAGACACTAGACGCATAATTGAATATACACATCCATAAACATTTACACTGCGTACACAAGTAAGAGAAGACATTATCCAGTGCTGTCTACTGCAAACATATGTAAATAAACCATAAGGAAATAAAATATGTTGAGAATTTTGAGAACTGAACAACAGGACAGCAATCTATTTAATATGTAAAGAGAAAGGTGAGTGTACACAGTCAAAGGCAAAAGAAGTGACCCAATAACAACTGCAAAGCCTTTCTATAAACTAAGTTATGTAAATTGCAGAATGCCCTTACTGTCAGCAGGTATATTATTTCTTAGAAGACAGACAACTGTGTTAATCTCCTTCCTGCTTAATCCCTGTCTCTCTACAAATCATCATGTCGACAATTTAAACAGATTTAGATGTGACTGAAATCAAGAAAACGGGATCTTGGGATGCTGGGAGTGATGTCAGCCTCCAAGAGGTAATTTTGTTTGTGGGAGAGAAAGTAAATCTAACATATCTAACAAAAGGAGCCCTCTGGCCCAGCCCTGAGGATCAAATCCAATTCTACCAAGATACACATTAAGCCCTGTCTATCACAGCTTTGCCCTTGAAGAGACGAATAATGATGAGATTCACCTGACTTTTTCTCAAGAGACATGAGAGGAACAAGACATTTAAAGAACCTACAGCACAACAATATCTGAAATGACTGTTTGTCTTCTGAAACATCTCAGATCTTGCATAGAAGAATTAAAATCACACAGCGGAGAGTGATTTATAAAGAGATCAGATATGTGTTCTGTGCCAGAAACAAGCAATATTGTATTCTATATTTCTTCCATATAATACCACTAAGCTAAAAAGAATGAAATATTCATAACCAACGACGGCACTTTATGTTACAGTCAAACATTTTAAGCCGTTTGACTTTGGTAATGTTCAGGATATGTGCTCCTCACAAGGATTAAGCTTACAGGGTGAAGAAGAACTTGGGGCTCACAGCTTCTTAAAGACTCGGTGCTTCTTTACAAGCAGTCAGTATATAAGATATTCTTTGAAAGATGCATTATTTAAGTTATCATAAAGCCATAATGTGTAATCCAGAGCAAATGCTACAATGGCTGTCCATCTTTATTAGGGTTATGGCTATTTCTCTTTGAAGATCTTGCTTTCTACTTTGGATTAAAGCTTGGATAAGATATTGACAACTTTTTTTGGGTGGTTGAACAGGTAAAATATTGTCAAGTTACTTAAGGACCTTGTTTCTTTATTTCAAATATTCATATGATTTATGGATAGGCATTTCCACTAATGCTGTTTTACATTTACATATGTCTAAGGCTTTACAGATATATATATATATATATACTATATATATATACTGTATATATATTGACAAAGTCACTGGCAAATGGCTGGAGGGGAGATACATTTCAATGAGGCTGTTAGTTTCAGTGATTTGAAACCCAGAAGTTTGCTCCAGCACACTATGTATTGAGAGGGGTTAATCGGCCATTTTAAGGGCTGGATTTTTGTGGACAACCATAGAGTGGATGGGAGGTTGTCCGTCTTATCTCCACCCCAGGGGGTGGTCTGGGGTTTAAATAGTCGGCGTTATGAGGCAACCAGCGTTCAGTGTGTTTGGGAGAGTGTAACTCCAGAGAGGTGCTCATGTTGGTGCTAAACTGAACCATGTGTTTTTGCTAACCCTGAGTGGGTGGCTCTTAGCAGATATATGGACTGTGAAATACCACTTTGTTTTGTTTTCCTGTTTTGCCCAAGGGGTCATGTTTATTTGTACTTCACCTGTATGGAGCACTATGTTGTACCCATAATATTGTATGGAGCAATATATGGGGCTCATTAAACTGTATGGAGCACTATGTGGTACCCATAATACTGCATGGAGCATTATATGGGGCTTATTAGTCTGTATGGAGCAATGTATGGGGCTCATTATTCTGTAAGGAGCAATATATGGGGCTCATTATTCTGTATGGAGGGCTATACTATCTGGTTTCTGAATTGTTGCACAATGTACAATAGATATCACTCATGTAATACATGAAGTGAAATCTTTGGCATTGTACTAGCCCTATATTTTTTTGCTGTATCTGTGCATTATGAATTGTGGTTTGTGTTAAAGGGGCCCACTGAGACTCTTTCACCCGGGGCCCACAAGAACCTGGAGCCGGCCCTGTATGCACTGCACAGTACCACTTCTCCTGTTCAGTATGTATACATTGCACAGTACCACTTCTCCTGTCATTCTCGAAGAGGCGACGATGGACTTTGGGAGGGTAAATATTGGTTTAGTATTTTCAATATTACTATGGCCAAATAAAAATAAAATATTGGAAAAACTGTTTAAATAGATTATCCCAAGTAATCCCCTCTCCTCTGGATAGGGGATAACTTTTCAATTGCTGGAGATCCGACTGCTGGGACCCCCATGATCCTGAAAATCGTAGTTTTGTAGAGCACTATGTAAATGCAGCTGTGGCCAATCATACGCACTGTGGCGGCATTCACATGCGGCTCTTCAAATAACTCCTTTTAGGAGAGTGAGGGGCACGACAAAGTAAAGAAAAATTCACTGATCGACTGTGGGGAGTGTTATAGTTTGTGGGATGGTGGGTTTTAGTCCCAGTCAGGCCCTGTACATGACACTGATTCCAAATAGTAATTTCTATCTCTATTTGGTCCATGATAAATAGAGTTGGTGTGAATTCATTTTACAGTACATCGACTACATCAGTAATCTGTAGCTGCTGGTGGGAGCCCTGAGAATCACCTCCTAGCTCATGGCATCCGTGGCTCTTCTTTTGAATAGCCAGCTTGGCATGATACCACATGTATGTCACAACACAACAACGACATCATCTGGGAGGCAGTTTTAAAGACAACTATACATGTATTTTGTTATGTCATATCCTTCTTGTACTGTTCATTCCTGAGCACTGCATAGTTTGTGGTGAGTTCTGAATATTACTTTGCTTGTAGTGGGTATTCCATATCATGCTATTCCTTTGCACGCATGACTTGTACCTTGTGGTATATGCAGTGTCGGACTGGGTTGCCAAGGGCCCACCAGTAACATTGACTTTGGGGGGGGGCCCACTTTTCACCTGTATGCAATTATTACACAACCCTCGTTCACAAATGTACCTATATCTCTATATAATAATAAACTGGGAAGTTTGGCTAATGAATGATGAGATGCTGCTTTTCTTCTTTAGAGAATGAATCAAGTAAATGATGCCAAGTACTGCCGATACTAAGGGTTTGGGGCCCAGATCTGCACAGTGGCCCACCGAGGGATTCCCCTGTTACCCTATGGGCCAGCCCAAGCCTGGGTATTTGCACTAAAGAAACCAATAAAAAGAAAATGAATATAATTGTGTAGGAGTACCAAATACCATTTTAGATGTTCTGATGATTCAGTGCTTAACCATGAAAATCAGAATTCATTATTATTAGTAGTAGTAGTAGTATTAGTATTATTTATTGGCTATTTTCACATTTAGGCTGGTTCATTCATTTTTCTTTTCTATGGTATGGGAACAATAAAACCTTAAATAATTGCAGTACCGGATCAATAACATGACAGACCCCAACGACTCCTGACTGACCACATTGACTATAATGAGTTTCATGTGGATTCTGTCACAGTCTTCTTATTTATGACGGGGACTACAAACATAGCCCTAAATAGATGTGAATGAAGCCTTACTACAATTTTTTTTCTAAAAGTGCAATTTATTCCTCTAACAGGAAGATTTGCTAAGAAAATATACTTTGAGACATTGTCTTCATAGCTGTGGATTGTGAATTTCTTCTTGAAAAGCAATTTAAGGGAACTGGTCATATCAAAAAATGCTATCAACCTGCATATATGATGTTAATAGCGTTCTGAACCTGCCTGGTGCCTACTCTTTGAGCCCCACTTCTGGGAGGAAATTAACCTTATTCCCCCAGCAACATTTGACGTTCAATCACAAGGGTGGCGCCGGCACAGTTTGAGTCACTGCTCTGTGTGCAGAGAGCGGCGACTGTAGCCGCATCCCCAGCACTGATTGGCAGCTGCTCAACATTAGACCTGGCTGTCAAGTTAGTGTCGGGTACACAGTTACGGATGCCACTTTCTATACACAGGGCGGGTACTGAACCTGCACCAGAGCCACCCTCTTGACTGAATGCCAAACTCCGCTGGAGAGAATAAAGGGAATAAAGTTCATTTCCTCCCGGGTGTCTGGCAGTTTAGAACGCTGTTAACTTGCAGATTAACCCCATATTTGCAGGGTAATAGAGTTTTTTTCAAGTGACAGGTTTCCTTTAAAGGGAATCTGTCACCCTAAATTGGCGGGATATTTAAATGATAGCAGTCAGGTCAGATGGGCGGTGTTTTGGGTACTTGCCTTAACATGTTGTTCGCCGCTGTCTCCATTATTTCTGGGAATTGTAGTCGTTGCCCTCCATATAACGCGCCTGCGCATTGCAATCTGCGGGCAAAGCATACTGCGCGTGCGCAATTCAAGATTGCAATGCGCAGGCGCGTTATATGGAGGGCAACGACTACAATTCCCAGAAATAATGGAGACAGCGGCGAACAACATGTTAAGGCAAGTACCCAAAACACCGCCCATCTGACCTGACTGCCATCATTTAAATATCCCGCCAATTTAGGGTGACAGATTCCCTTTAAGAAAACATAAAATATATCTAAAATATATATAAACTGATAAACTCCCAATAATTGTGAATCAAAGTAAACCTTAGAGAATTAGAGAATATCAAATATTTTCTGTATGTGCAAGTGAATCTATATCAGTCCACAGTTTAACTAAATATGAGTGGCAAAAATAGTTCAAGCAAATTAAATACACAAATTGTACTATCATGCCCAAATTGACACAAGTAGTTAAAAAACATTTACAGTACAAGGTTAGAATCAAATATCTGCAGCGCTATAAAATCCCCTGGACTGAAAGTCTCTGTCTCCTTGATTGATTGAAGAGAAACATATTTCACACTGTTCCAAAGAATAACATGTTTAGTCTAAGACTATAGGTACTGCCACACTAAGCAATATCGCTAACGGGATCGCTAAAAAACGTCACTATTTAGCGATCCCGTTAGCGATGTTGCTGTGTGTGGCAGCTTCCGGCGACGAGCTTCCTGCTGGGATCTCGCTCGTCGCCGGAAACGATCCGGACCCTATTCTCGTCGCTGGCGCTCCCGCTGGGTGAGTATACATCGCTGTGTGGCACCTTTTCTTAGCGATTTAGCGGTACAAAAGTACCGCTAAATCGCTAAGAAGATCGCTAACGGCGATAGCGTCGTTAGCTATATCGCTAAATGTGGCACACATTTAGCGATATTAAAACGATCCCGCTAGCGATCTCATTAGTATGCGCCGCTAACGAGATCGTTAGCGGGAGCGTTTAGTGTGGCAGTACCTTAAGATATCAGTTTAAATAGTACTTAAGAGTTTTCAATCAAATTTGGAAATTCTACATCCAATAAAGATGTGATTTAGCACATACATCATGCAAGGTTGTGGGTTTGAAAAAGCGAAATTTTTCTATTTTATCAGATCTAATGGCTGGAAATGAATCTTCTAATTTGACTCGTGCTGTGCACTCAGTGCATTGTCAGTGCGCATTTCTGTTTGTCATTATAATATATATGGACATTTTAATTCACATGAGAGCTGCCTCCACATATTCCCCATCTGTGATAAAGTATCCATCTCTTTTTTTTTTTTTTAGCGAGAGAAATCTGCACAGTCCCTTGTGAGTACATGAACAGATTTACTATTAGGAATGAATTCAGAAATGTAATTAACCATTCTATGTATCCTAAATACATTTTAGCTTCTTTTTAACGCCTCGGAAGAAAAATGTGTATTTTTTTTAATTGTAATGAAGGAAGAAAAATGAATGTATGTATTAAATCTACGTAAATGCTTACTGCGGGCTGTAACAGCGTAGAATTGACTGCTAATTTATTGTTGTGAGGTCCCCATTCCTCAGAAGAGCAAGCAGACGGCACTGGTACTGTGATAGTCGGATGTAAAGCAAGTTCTTCGAGCACGGAACGAACACTGCTGCTGTCCCAGTGGGTAAAAATGATTACAGGGAAGTACCACTCACCTCGAACACCTGTGCTATTTTGCAATTTTAATCACCATCATTTTTCCAAGATTCTTACTTAAATTAAAAATACAGTGTCCCAGATTTATCAAGTCGCTGAAGGAGCCTGCATTTAAAAATAGCTCTGAAAATCCAACACCGTTCTATGACCTGCAGGCTAGTGTATCGTTAAAATATGCCAGACCTCTTCTCAGAAATGTTTTGTCTATGTGTATATCTTGATTATCTAAAATAGTGTATATTTTGAGAGTCTCAATATTTTTTGCCATATCCATGGTTTTATTGTTATGTTTAATGTATGCATTTAACCCCTTCCTGATGTGAGCAGGTTGCAGGATGCAGTGACGGACAGGAGGCAGAGCAAGGGTTAAACAATTTTTACTGTAACAGGGATATATTCCACGCAGGGAGGTAAAGGGTTAAACAGGGGATAAAACGGTATATATGGCAAAGGATATTGTGAGGTGAAGAACAACTGTTCAGATAGCGGCAGTTCGGTTGTATACTTATCGTGTCAGAAGTCTCTCCAACTGTAGATGCTCCTTGAAAGTTAGTAGAGCCGACAACAGCTGGCGTGCTTGTCCAAGAGGGTCCTGTTGATGACAGTGGTCTGTCTTCTGGCGGCAGTGGTTGGTCTCCGGTACCTTCCACTGGGCCCCTAGTCCATATACTGATGTGGCTGGAGGAGCGTGAGCCACGGCACTGTCTGAGACCGACGTGGCCCCTACACAACTCTCCTCACAGTCTCTGTCAGTGGTGGCGGTGCTTGGGCGCGGGCCTACAAGGTACGGATGCTCTGGGACTAGAGAACTCACTGGTCCCTGCTGCAGGGGCTGATAAGGCTATGGGACACAGTCCTGTACGAGCCCCATGTGGCTCAGAAAATATCTACTGGCATAGTCAGGGTGCAAGTGTTTGTCCTGTCCCCAGTCACTCTTATGTGGCATGTGCGCTGTTCTCACGGACATGGATCGTTCGGCGCCTTGCTTTCTGGTAGTCACCGGGCTCACACTGCAGTTCTCTTTCTCTCTGATCCCCGCTTCTGGTGGCGGGAGACAACAGGCACTAGTCTGTCCGCTGTTGGTGCTCTCAGGACAGAGCGTTAGTCTCCCTGGATGCTACTGAGCACACAGATTCCCTGAGCGCAGCAGTCCCTCTCTCTCTGAACTGCTGCACTTCTCCCGGCTACTCTCCTTCTCTGATGCAGTGTCCTTGCAGCCGATGGAGGCTGCCGCAGCGCCGGTCTTCGGTGGAGGAATAGGAAGTAGAGCCGCCGTTCACCTCTCTGCACGCTGCCCTCCATTGGCACCAAACTGCGCTGCTGCACGTGCTTTTCTCTTTTATGCCCCCGCCCCTCTCAGTCAGGAGGAAGGTCCGCCTCTCTAATGCTTCCTCCAGGAAACAGGGGATGCAGCCTCATTAGTTCCGTCCCCGGCATGCAGGTACCCGCGGTCTAGTCGTCCCCCTTACACTGACATGGCCAATTTCCATTTTTGCATCTTTACTTTTACCTCTTCTTCTTCCAAGAGCCATAACTTTTTTATTTTTCTGTCCACATAGACATATGAAGGTTTTTTTCAATGGTGTGGACAGGGTTATACAGCGTTCAGCATTAGAGAACTGGTAGATCTACAGCAGAGAAAACATTGAATTTATCAAATTGCAGCAAGCAGCCCAGTAAGTGATATATTATGGGAATAAGGATTTTTGCGCCTTCATCATGCTGCTCTCAGAAGGGATAGCAAATCCTGGTGACAAAATAGATTCATAGAAAAGGAGGAGGTTAAGAGAAAAATTGTTAGGATAGTTTTTTCATTTTTATGCATTTTTTTGGTTCAATGTTCCTGTATGTTCAAACAGTCCCCAGTGTTATGTGAAGTGTTCTGCAGAATAATACTAAAGTAGAGCAGATCAATTCAGCTGAACAGGTGTGCTAATATCAAAATCTTTGTGCTTGGGGAATATTGCACGTGGATCTTGGACCCACTGCACCACGATCCGAGCTTACCCTTGGAGGGGCAAGGTTAAGTGACCGCCAAGTACCACTCCAAGGGCAGTGTCCAGTACTGCAGCAGCTGACCTCAAGTGTCAGGATCGCAGACACAGACTCAAAGTCGAAAGCAGGACCGGATACTGATGCTGGTTCAGATAGTGGGGTCCTGGAACAATTGACAGGACGGACACTGGTGCAGGTTCAGATGGTGAAAACCAAAAAGGGAAAGCCAAATGAGATCAAACAAGATTGGGACCTGGCATACATATAAAATACCTTTATCATACAAAAGTGGTAAGAGGTAGCACCACCCACAAGAGGTGCCCGCACAATATGGTAAAAGAAAAACAAGATTATGCAAGATAAAATATTAAAAAACATGCTGAACCAATAGTTAATATATAGACAGTATAAGTCACCCTAAATATGCATTACTGGCAATACAGTTTTGTGCATAAATGTGTACAATGAGTACATCCCTATTCTGAACAGAAGGAGTTGTACCTTATAATAGCAATATCTAACACGAAGACTGGGACAACCAAAAAATTAAATAGCCAAATTTATATATATGTATAAGGGTCAAGATATATATATATATATTCTCCTTAAATATGAAAGAATGGCAATTGAATGGGAGTATCAGTAGTGTTGTGTCCAGAATGTAAGAGGCAGCGGAATAGGGCTCATGAGTATAGCCAAGGAACACATGTAGTGACAGGCAAGGGATGCAATGAAGCAAGGGTGAGATAGATGGATTACATGAGTGTATTGGGGGTTCAAGTGCAGTGCATCGCTTGCTTGCTTTCTCTCTTTGGTTTTCACAATTCTCCCGAATGGTCTACTACTCATCCACCTAGCAGATATATATCACTCACCATACACAGGAGAGCCTATATATCATCTCATATAATTGGATATATATCTATTGCTGCATTCAGTACGAGTTTTCAAATTCAGATAGTACGGATCCTGGAACACTTGACAGGACAGAGACTGGTTCAGGTTCACACAGTGTGGATCCTGGAACACATGACAGGATGGACACTGGTACTAGTTCAGGTACCGATGTAGTGACTTCAGGCTCAGTAGCACCTGAGCAGCTTCAGGTACTACTGGAGTGGTTTCAGGTTCAGGTAAAATAGATAACAGGAACTGGTTCGGGTTCAGGCTAGGTGGGTTAAAAATCAGGTCCAGATTCTAACAGAACAGTAACATAGTTATTAAGGTTGAAGGAAGACTTTAAGTCCATCTAGTTCAACCCATATCCTATCAGATATATAGTTTAAATAATAATAGTTCAAATAATAGTTCAAAATGAAATGAAGATTTAAATTAGTTGTATTAGTTGACATAATTAATTGTTGAGTGCATACACGTAAAAAACATCACCAAAGTTAATGACGTAATAAGAAATAAAAATTCCCTGCAAAAAGCCCCATACATAGCAATAATTATGATAACAATTAGGTAGTAATTAATAGGTACATATGGGGGAATGTATCCAGTATGCAGACAGCAAAGAAACAGAAATAGCAATGATTATGTCACCCACCAAGGACCCGACACGCGTTTCACCACAGCTTCATCCCCTGACAAACAAGCAATCCCTGCATGTGTTGCGTCTGTGAACATCCACGAGACATGCAGGCGCAGTGACTCTAGCATATTTTTCGAGCACGCCAAAGTCACTTGGTTAGCATGCTTGGATACCACATTATCCGAGCACGTTCGCTCATCACTACTTATTATGCACTTCTGTGCTCAATTTGAGCCATCTGCCCAATACAAGTCTTAGCAGATTCACTCACCTGCAAAAGATAGATACATAAATAAATACATTAATATGTAGATGATAATAGAATTAAGTGTCATATAGAATAATCAACATAATATTCTACATATCCTCTAAATTGAAAAGAAATATACATATGATTATTTTATAAATTCATGTCCCTTATTTTAATATTATATCATGTAGTTGAAAGAATTAATTTTCCGCTGTGCACAGAGCAGACATACACTTAGCATGCCTCCTCACATCTTCTCCTTCTCTCCAGAATTGGAGTCATGTTATATATTGATTGCAGAATAACATTCCATCTACATCTTGCAGTAAAATACCATTATCCATTTTGATAAAAAGCACCTGGCATCCGGTTCTTTGTTTTATACAAGACATTTCTTGCTACTGCTCACAGAAGACTTAGGAGTTGCTGAATTATGAATGATTGCCTTTAAAAACAATCTTGAAGTGGTGAATTCAGACAATAGTAAAATTATTGTGTATTTTTGGCTGCATGGAGAAATATACCATGATATTGCTGTTTTATATCACTTTGTCCTTCCTTCCAGAGAACATTTGGACCGGAGTTGGATGGTGCAAAATACACAGCCCTAGTCATCCGTCCTGAGTTCTCTCACCTTTCTGCTTTACCTCATGCAGCTCTTACAATGGCAACTTTTATTCAGCAGAAGGATTTGACTTTGCGTTCCACTATTAAATAATAATTCTGACAATTACATATATTAGGGAATTGACCAACATGAGATAACACCACCACCTTTCAGGAATGATACATAGCATTCTATATTGCTGTATATCTGCCCCCAACCCAACCTGCAAGATAAGAATAAGACCATTAATTATATTCATCTGGGAGGCGGTCCGGTCCAAGAGTTGTCGCTGGTCTTGGTCCTGCACCTCCCTTCATCATTGATGCCATCCTCCTTCTTGCTTTGTGTGGATGACGCATCCCTATGTCATCCATACTGTCTCCCTGAAATCGCCCTCTTGCACAGGCGGTATTTCTCTGCCCTGACGAGGGCAGAGCAAAGTACTGCAGTACGCAGGCGCCTGGAAAGGTCAAAGAGCCTATATACCGATGTCCTTTCAAGTAAAGAAACAATCAAAGTTATTCTAAAATGACCATGCTCATGTAGTAAACTGTCCAAATAATGCTGCCTACCAATGCCTACCTAATGCTGTTATATAGTGTCCAAAAGTGTAATTTTATGTATGCTAGGACCCCATATTGGCATGACCCTGACCTGAGAATAACACATGACCCCAATCTTTGAATAACACAAAATGGCTCAATGCCATATAGAAATTTCAGACTAAATTTAAAAAGTAGCAAGAAAAATTATTCATAATCCACACACAGTGTTTCCAGTCAGACCTAGAAAGTGTATTTTATTTTAGTTACTGATTCATCACTTAAACGAGAGCTTAAAATCATCAAACCTATAACTCAGGGTGTAAAGACCTGCATAAGTCTTCAATCCGAAGCAATTAGTATATAGATATATCTAAGACCTAAAAGTTCAGGTGTTTCAAGCACCTTGATCATCATCAGGCCAACATACTAAGACTCCATGAAGGCGTTGAGGAGTGCCATTACACAATTTGGAGAGTTCAGAAAGTAGGACTTGAATTAACAGAAATATGTAAGCTAATCTGTCATTTTATTAGGGTGCGGCTCAATCATGGTGAAGCATGAATTTATTTGTAAATTTAATGGAATACTGATTATTGTAAGAATTGTTCCGCATGTAAAAGTCCACATAACTTTTAATAACACAAAAACTTTTTAATTTGTGCAGTGCTATTCCTATTACAATCCCAATTTACAACAGTAAAAGTTTTCTACACCATTATTTGCTAGAGAAGTGGATCTAAACAATGCAGACATTGACGGGGTATATGGACTTCACTAATTTTTCTTTTCAGACTAGCAAAACCCTCAACGAGTATGCTAATCTTGACTCTCTTTTACTGTATTTTGCAAATTTCTCTCCTTTCTGCTTTAGCATTTAAATGACTTTTATGCACATGGCATTAAAAAACTAGAGCAAGATTGCAGTATATGAACCTGTCCTCATTTTGAGAATGTACGTGTATTGAACTTTACCCCTCTACTAGATATGATCGAATAGATTTGAAGCATATTGAGTTTTAAATTTGACTTAAACTTTACTAAATTTGAAGTTTCCTGTCAAATACCAACAGTTTGCCTTCAGTCACAGAAGGCTGACATCACGTCATTTAACAATCAATCAGGAGGTATTATCATAGCCTGTATAAAAGCCAAGGCAGGGAATGCAGTAGCCATTTTGAGTAATTTAAGATAGTGAGAGGATGTAGGGATCTCACAGCTAAGGAATAGAGACAGGAATAGAAAGACCTAAACCATTGGACAAATACTCCAAAAAGTAATGTGTTTCACAACTGCAACAGTGAAGAAGATAAGAGTAGTGTTCTGTGAATAATATGGAGATTCAATTGATGGGGTGTGAGAGATAGGAGAGGTGCTAGCAACGGCAATGACAGACTCAGTATAACTGATCAGTGATATGAAATAGCTTGCATCTGTCCTAGTGTATGTGTATTAGGCCACGTTCACACGATCAGTATTTGGTCAGTATTTCACATCAGTATTTGAAATCCAAAACCAGCAGTGGGTTATAAATGCATAAATGGGGCACGTGTTTCTATTATATTTTTCCTCTGATTGTTCCACTCCCGGTTTTGGCTTACAAATACTGATGTAAAATACTGACTAAATACTAAACGTGTGAACATGGACTTACAGTTGCACTTTTTTTTTCTTCATTTTTAATACATTAGAAGGCAGAAGCAAGAAAAAGCACAATAGGGTTTACATAAAACATGTGAAATTAGTATCATGAGGTGTGCTTGCTTGTAACAAGCAAATGTAGAGAGATTTTGCACTTCTTGTGAAATTGTTTTTGTGAAAGCGGGATAATTGTTTTTTAAAAATACAAAAGAAAATTCTATATTATCTAGACACTTAACTTCGACTGTTTGCTTCACAAAGTAAGATTTCTGGCATGACACAGTTGCCCTTCAGACGCTCCAGATTCATGAAAAGGAGCGTATCTCTTCATGAATCCAGAACATTTGACTAAACTATGCCCCCTCATTAAGACCGGTGATGAATCAAGATGGAAAATTCATCAGTTGTCTATTCCAAAGCATACTCAGTGTGTTCTCTCTCTTTGTCATAGTCTTGTCAGTGCACTTTGCTCCAAATCCTCACAAACTTTGTCAAGAAAAGAGAGCATTCTTAGCATGTCTTGTCTATGCCAATAAATGCTCTCTAAATGCTGCAAGGAGAAAGAGCTCACAGTGTATCCACTGGTTGTTTATACTCTAACGAGGGCCAAGGTCAAGGCCGGCTCCAGGTTTTTATGGGCCCCGGGCGAAAGAG
>VIAB01010139.1:6641-26442 GCA_009801035.1 Oophaga pumilio | reverse complement strand
AAAGGAGTTTATGTCTTTCTTTCAATTAAAGGACTTTTTTCTGGCAGTGTATTTTTTACAAAATGACTATTGGGTTAGTAATTTAAGCGTCTTATAGACACCTCTCCATTACTAACCTCGAGGCTTGATGTCAGACAATACAAATGTGGCATCACCTCTAAACCCTATTACCCCAATTGCCACCGCACCAGGGCAAGTGGGAAGAGCGATGTTAAGTGCCAGATTTGGTGCATCTTATGGATGCACCATTTCTGGGATGACTGAGGGCTGATGTTCTTAGTCTGGGAGGGTGTCAATATTAATGGCCCCTTCCTAGCCTATTAATATCAGCCTGCAGCTGTCTACCTAGACTTTGCTGGTTATGGGGGACCCCACATCATTTTTTTGGGGTGTTCCCATTTTAATAACGAGTAAAGGCTAAGTAGACAGCTGTGAGATGATATTAATACACTTGGAAGCTCCATATCTGTTACCCCCTTCCCAGGCTCTAAATATCAGCCCTCAGCTGTCCACTTTCCCTCAGCTGGTCAACAAAATTGTGGGAGATACCATGCCATTTTTTGCTTAGGTTCGTTTTTAATCATTGTAAGAGCATGTTAAACAACTTAAAAATGTTGGGCAAGAAAATACACATGAAGAGAAAATATAAGATTCTCATATGCAAAGCAAACTCATCACTCCTACAGGCCTATTTACGTATTTTAAGCTCAATTTATGTTAACAGATTTACAGAAACATGAGTTTAAAAATGTATACATTTTCACTAAAGATATGCTGTAACTCTACTCCAAATTACGGGTTTGTGTATATAAAAGAACAAGGTGCGTTGTATTTTTTTTTAAAAAAAAGGGTCCCATGGCTGGTTTTGGTTTTCCCGAGAAAACTGCCACCTTTCTAGGAATTCAAGAACTGACACTGGACAATTTGAAGGTGTTGCAGAAATCAAAATGATTTGTATGGCAGCCATGGTCCTCAGACTCAGACAAAAGCGGACATGGCAGAAATAGCGGGACAGACTATGACAGAAATCCTCCTCCCCGTCCTCACTAACAGCAACTTCCATGTCCCAATTAACAGTGATGGTGTGGGGGTGCTCCTTCGCCGGTAGCACTGCTGGATGATGGGTGGCTAGGGGGAGGTGTCGATGATCTGCATTGAGGTGTTAGTCTCTGCTGGGTCACATTCTTCATGTCTCCCAGCTCCAGCCTCGAGTTCAGATTCCTCCTCAGCCTCCAGCACCTCCTAGCTGGAGGTAGTTACCTTTTTGCCCTTGCCTGATCTCTAAGGTGAGGGATGACAGAGAAAAATTATGTTTTGAATGCAAAATCATAATGAAAACATTACAAACAACAAAATGAAAAAGGTAGCCACTTAGGGGAGAAGATTTATCACTGGGAACAAAAATTGTAGGCAGTCAGAATAAAGGAATGGCGTTTTTTCACATCCCCGCTCTTACTGTGCTGTTGTCTCTCACGGCGGAACTGGTCCCGGCAAATCCTTCATCATCTTGTTACCAGAGCCACTGGAAAGAAAAGTGAAAGATACTAGAATAGTAAAATAATATAAGTCAAGGATGTTCTATGCAACAACACGTATAGTGTGTTCTAAGATCAGTGCTAGTATGGTGTTTATTTTTCTTTAGGTATGAGAAATTTGTTTAGTTGGGCGCTTTTGTTTTGGTTGAAAAAAAATAACACATAATGTTTTTGTTTTTTTTTTCCATTTGTCTTTCCTCGCCTAAAAAATTAAACATATATTATGACAATCATATGTACCGAGATTTAGATTTGGCGTACTTAGTCATTTCCTCTTGAACCTGGTGGGAGCTGCTTTTATAATTGGGATACAGTTCACAACAAATATAAGTTCAGGCTGCATGGTGCTGACTGTGGGCTCCATACCCTGCTTCCTGCTGTCCCACAATTCGGGTCACCGATGAACCAGAACCAGCATCAGTTCCACGTTGATGTTGTGAGACATATTCCTGGTTTCCATGAAGGTTTTTTTTTTGCTTTTTTTTCTATTTATAACATCCCTCACATCAAATGTTGAGCTTCTTGGGTAGTGCTAAAGCAATTTCTTGAATTTTGCATACATGAGTGCGTTTTACACAGACACAATAAGGATGACATACACATGGTCTGTGTGCACTGCTGTGCGATTTTTTTTTCTCGCACCCATTGACTTTCATTGCTGAGTCTCGTCCAACATACGCGGCCACACGCAGCATGCTGCGATTTTTTTTTCTTAGTCCGATCTAAGCTGAGAGAAAAACAGCAGATGAGCACTGAATCATTGAATAACAATAGTCTGAGTGCAACCCGATTTTTTATCTGATTGTACTCATCGATTTTTCACGCAAATTAGTATGAGCCCTAAAGCAGATAAATGATCAGTGAGGGTCCAGGTGTGAGGAGCAGAAAAGGCTCATAAGTGGAAAATGAAACACATTTCTATGACAAGATATACTACAAAGTTTAATATTATTGTATTGTTGATTTATACATTTTAAGAAACATCTAATTACTGCTAATATGTTGCAAAGCAGTGTTATGCTGACTATTACATATACTTGATCATTTCCAATGGGGCACCTGCCTCTGTGGCTACTGTACAGTAGTGCATGTTTATGTAGAATTGGGTGCACCTCTGATTTCACACTTATTGTCATCAATTATTGTGTAACTGTGTGCACTATGTTAAATGGCATTCTTATTCCACTGTGAATAGTTAGTGGTGCAACCAACATGACTCAAACTAACATTACTGTATTTTCAATACTCATAATGATAATTGCAGGTATCAGAGTGACAGTGTAACAGTGCCGCAGTGACGAGATACCGCAACAGACTTTCTGCTAACTACAGTCACATAATACACGAGGGAAAAGGAGGAGAAAAAAAGTCCATATAATCAAAGATTAAAAAAAGAAAAAACTTTATTGGAGATCAGGAAGGTAATAAATAGATATACACAAATGCTGAAAAAGGGGGGCACACATCCAGGGGTATAAAAATCAAAATACATATGTGGGGAGCATTTATTCTATACAAGAATATAATAGCAGTAAGTCTATAGTACCATAGGTAGCTGTTCATGTGAGTAAAACATTCAAAAGGCAAATATAATGTATACTGTTATGGCCGAAAGTGTTGACACCCTTGAAATTGTTCCAGAAAATGATTGCAATTACACATGTTTTGTTATACACATCTATATTTCCTTTGTGTGTATTTGAACAAAACAAAAAAAAAGGAAAAAAGGCAAATTGGACATAATTTCATACGAATCCTCAAAAACGGTCCGGACAAAATTGTTGGCACCTTTCAAAAATTGTGGGTAAACAACCTTGTTGCAAGCATGTGATGCTCGTTCAAACTCACCTATAGCAAGTAACAGGTGTGGGCAATATGAAAATCACTCCTGAAACCAGATAAAAAGGGGAGAAGTTGACTCAATTTTTGCATTGTGTGTCTGTATGCCACACTAATCATGGAGAACAAAAAGAGAAGAGAACTGTCTGGGGACTTGAGACATAACTATATATATCCTGAATGTTTCTCCTCTTTTCCCTGACAAATTACTCTGATTGTCCTATTTTTGCCATTAACAGTCCTTTAAAATTATTCATGTAATTCAATACTTATTCTGCATGGTCACAGACTTACCTCATATACCTACCACCAGACTAACACTCCTACATGTTATTTCCTTTGTTATTCTTTATTAGTCACATGATACATGCTGCCAACTACTGTAAGTATTTTGTCTTTACCTTTTTATCTATTATTAAATGGTGCCAACCACAACATTAAACTAGAAACTTCTCCACTATAATACGCTGGGTGGCCCAAAGGCGAGGGTTTACTTGAATTCAGAAGTACTAATGTCAGTCATGAGCTAAACAATAGTGTCTTCATATAATTTAATACGCATCAATACAACACCGGGATTATTTTCTTTTCGGCTTTTAATAAAAATATGAGCACTCAGCGCATTTTGTTGTGTTGTTTAATGTTTGTTTCTGAACACTGGAGAGCAATGAATGTTCTTCATTCTTTTTTATTGCAAAAGCAAAGAGTGAACACCTGATGCTGTACAGAATTATAACTTCCAGCAATGTTGTTCCCATCATCAATTTATCAGCATCCTGTTTTATGGCTAAGAAATCTATCATTAATTTCTCGAAGGAGCTACTGCATCTAGATATTGAAGGCTGTAATCCTTTCCGTAAGTATCATACGTCTCTAACAGTACATTCCTCATCACCTTATCTTCATTTTATTACTTCGAACACTTTCCTTCCCACTATGAAACTTTATTCTGCACGAATTTGGAGCTATGAGTGACAACGGGGAATTACAACGCTCAGCTATCTCTTTTGAAATGACAGCCTTAGTCATCTTCGCGGCAGGTACGTAGTCCTAGGATCCCAGAACTTACCAACCTCTCCGTTTATTTAAGGTTTTGAAGAATAAAGGTTTTATGACTTAAGCTTGTCTTCCTTACAGCACTTACGATGGTCAACATGATCACTGACATGTGCAATAATGTACTTACATTTTAATGTTCTCAAAGAGCGAGAAAGAGTAGATTTTTAGATTAACAGTAGGATTTCTAGAAAAATAAAGGTTTTGCCTTGAAGGAACATAAAACCTTTAAAAAAATCATATTTGTCATTCCTCAAATCTTTTCAATCTCTTGAAACAAGCAGTCAAGAAAATAAATATTAAACAGAGCTCTATTTCCTATCAATGACCTCTATTTTTTTCTAGGAACTGACTGGAGGTGCACGGCATAACAAAAGGGATAGGGCTTTTTTTGGCAAATAGGAAATTGAATGGCAGATATAAACAGGTATAAGCAGCTCCTTGTGTATGTTCTTACTTACCCTGGGTGCAGGGAAAAAGTGCTGCAGCCATGAGCTGAAAAACATCCAACCTTTCCATGTACCAAACCAGACCTCATCTTAAAGGGAATCTGTCACCCTAAATTGGCGGGATATTTAAATGATGGCAGTCAGGTCAGATGGGCGGTGTTTTGGGTACTTGCTTTAACATGTTGTTCGCTGTCTCCATTATTTCAGGGAATTGTAGTCGTTGCCCTCCATATAACGCGGAAATGGAAGAAAATTGGACCAAGCCCATAATTAAAATCTTGCCTGCGATGGATGTTTATATAAGGGTGCAGAGTCCCGGAGGCAGCTACCCCTCATCCCCCACCCCAATTTATACAGCAAAAAAAAATGTCCTGCACATCTTTAGTATTAAATTATTATACAGGTGCACAAACGCTCTTTGGCCAAGCATTTACATACACTATAGCGCAGGATATTTCTGAAACACCTCTACATTAATTGAATACAAATCCATTTGTATTGCACCATAATACAGAAAGGCATCAAACAGGAAAAAGTTCCTACAGTGAGTGTTGTTCATATTTATTTTCTATTTTCTTTCCTATTTTATAATTAGTGTCTCTTCAAATTGGACATTTTTGTTGAATAGTAATGTTTGGTTTTTTTTTTAATTTTATTCTTTGCTTTTTAAATAATTACTTATCCGTAAAACAGTAGAATGAATATTGTCAGGCCGAAAGTGCTATTTTCATTAAAGTATTCTGGGGGTAAATGAAACATGCTTGGCACAAACATCATTAATATATTCATATATCATTTTGTGACATTAATAAATAAAAAGGACACAAAACATGAAATAATTTGAGTCTAGATTGAATATCACACTGCATGTGCTTTACTGACTAATGACCATTAAAGGTCTTCTCCAAATACTGAATATTTCAAGTGTCTGCATAATTTTAAAATCATTCTTGATGTAGAAGCTGGACCAAACTAATTATTTTTGCATCAAAGAATTTAGGGAAACATATTCATTAGACATTTATTTCTATCCTCTAATTATAAATTAATTCCTGGTTCATCTAGCATAATTATTCATTGTAATCGGTTGCTAATGACTTTGCTTATTTTTCGTTATTTCTTTTTCTTTTTTTTTTTTAAGCATGTACCTTAGAGAAAATAATAAAGCACTTTCCAAAGTCATACACTTTAGAAGACCTTTGTCTGGAAGTTATAAAATTTACAACCAATGAAATCTTAAAGAATTGGTAAAAAAATGACATTTATGCTAAACCTCCCTCTAATTGTAGAGTATTTGCCTCAGGAAATTAGGTGGCAATTAACTAATAATAATCTCTTTTATGGGGTAGTTAAGTTGCTTATAATTTATAATCGCTTTATATTTGCTGTAATGGACTTCAGTTTCCTATGCACTGCGAACATGATAGTGAGAGTTCCTTCTCTGCATTTTGCCCAAGAATTGATCCTCCTTTTATTAAAAAATGATGGAAGAGAGAGAAGATCCTCTGAACATGAAATGGAATGAGCCTTATCCGCAGAAGACATTTTAAACAACAAATGAGGAGTTGAAATGTAAAGAATGGGAAAAAAAGAGAGCCAGGAAATATGTTTCATAAGATGCGTTTTAGACAATATAGGCAACATTGAATACAACAAATTGCAAGTAAAGGGATTTTTATAATCAACAGCAAATATATGAAAAATGACAAAAATCTGCATTTGCCAAAATGCAGATTTATTGTAATTTGCTTCTGATCGGATTCAGCAAAATGGTGGCCACTGGCCGAACCGTTAAGAGCCATCAAAAGGTAAAAAATAAATCCTTATAATCAACTTACTACTCAGCTCTCTGACCCCTCCACTCAACGTCAACCACCTGGTGCTCACTTAGGCCTCTTTCACACATCAGTTTTTTGGCGTCAGTCGCAATCCAGCAGTTTTGAAAAAAAAACGGATCAGTCGCAGATTGTGAAAAACTGATGCAACGGATCCGTTTTTTTTGCTGGATTCGACTGTCCTACCTGGTAATAATAATTGGAGCATGCTCAGTTTAAAAAAACGGAATTCGTCACTGGATTCCGTCATTTGACGGACAGTGATGGATTCTGCGCCCATAGGCTTCCATTTTAGCCAACGACGGACGGAGCTGGATCCGTCGCTGTACGACTTTTCGACAGAGACAAAAAACATTACTTTGTCCGTCGTCTCCGCCCGACAGGCACAAAATTTCCGACGGATCCAGTGAACGAATGACGAAACGTGAGGCCATCCATCGCAATCCATCGCTAATTCAAGTTTATGAGAAAAAAAATGGATCCAGCGTCATCAGTTGCTGGATCCGTTTTTTTCTAAAAACGATGGATTGTGACTGAAGGCAAAAAACTGATGTGCGAAAGAGGCCTAAATCTTCGAATTTCTGCCATGAGTGCTGAAGATGTGCTGGAGAGCCAGAAGCCCCGGCAAAGAATGAGAGTCAGTCCCAGTTAGTGTCAGAGGCCCAGTGATTTCAGCACTCACAGTGGGGATCAGAAGATGCGTCGCCGACCAGACAGGTGATGGCAAGGAAATCTAAATGGTAAGGTGAGTGCAAGGATTGTTTTTATTTTTTACATGTTATTTTTATTATTTTCTTAGGCCTGGAGAGGGACTCCTGAGCCTAATAAGGGACATTAAATTAGAGGAGAATAACTTCTCTGCAAATCGAGTATCATTGGATAATTCGCATGAACATATAAATTCGAATTTTGCCTGATCCACTCTTCTCTATAAAAGACATTTTGGTACATAATTTGTCATGAATTCCCTAGATGCTTGTAACACAACCAAATACCAACAGGTAGACAACTACCTATGGGTAGTTTTAGGTGGGAACATGTAGAACACAATTTGCTTTATAAAGTACTTTCTGAATAAAATTATCTGTATACAGAAAACTACTTGATGTGTGTTTTTAGTGTTCAGATAACATAATCGATCTACTTTTACAGTAGTGGGACCACACGGCTCATTCACCATGTTAGAGAGTTTCATCAGGGTGATCTTCTTAAGATACATTTAGGATTGTATTGAAAGCATTCCCCGTTACCACAAGGCTGTGATAGACACAAACTCACTTTACAAAAAGAGGCCAAGTGGATCATATGGAGAGGAGTCATAGGACTAATGGGCTTTCCAAGAGTTGTCCATCCCTAAATGATAAGTCTGCAGTCCCTATTTGTGACAGCAAACTTATGAATCCCCCCAGCGCCTGCATTGTCCGCTGTGAGGATTCGCAGGTTTCTGGACCGGACAATGCCTTTAATGATAGGAACTATTATTATTATTATTATTATTATACATTTATATAGCGCCATTTATTCCATGGCGCTTTACATATGAAAAGGGAAAAATATAGACAGATACAATAAACATGTGCTAGACAAGGGACGCATAAGTACAGAAGGAGAGAGGACCCTGCCCGCGAGGGCTCACAGTCTACAGGGATGGGTGAGAATACAATAGGAGAGGGTAGAGCTGGTCGTGCGATGGTTCAGTACACTGAGGATCATTGCAGGTTGTAGGCTTGTCGGAACAGGTGGGTCTTCAGGTTTTTCTTGAAGGTCTCCGTTGTTGGTGAAAGTCTGATGTTTTGCGGCAGTGAGTTCCAGAGTATGGGGGAAGCCCGGGAGAAGTCTTGTATGCGGTTGTGGGAAGAAGAGATGAGGGGGGAGTCGAGAAGGAGATCTTGAGAGGATCGAAGGTTGCGTGTAGGTAGGTAGCGGGAGACCATGTCACAGATGTATGGAGGAGAAAGGTTGTGGATGGCTTTGTATGTCATGGTTAAGGTTTTGAACTGGAGCCTCTGGGCAATAGGAAGCCAGTGAAGGGCCTGGCATAGTGGGGAGGCTGGGGAATAGCGGGGAGACAGGTGGATTAGTCGTGCAGCAGAGTGTAGGATGGACTGGAGTGGTGCCAGAGTGCTAGAGGGGAGGCCAGACAGTAGGAGGTTGCAGTAGTCGAGGCGGGAGATGATAAGGGCGTGCACTAGTGTTTTTGTGGTTTCGTGGTTGAGGAATGAGCGGATCCGGGAAATATTTTTGAGTTTGAGGCGGCAGGAGGTGGCGAGGGCTTGGATATGTGGTTTGAAAGAGAGGGCAGAGTCGATGATCACCCCAAGGCACCGAGCATGTGGGACTGGGGAAAGCGAGCAGCCATTGACATTGAAGGATAGGCCTGGTGGAGGGGTAGAATGAGGTGGGGGAAAGATGATGAATTCTGTCTCAGTGTGTTTCTTTATGAAAAGCATTATAACAGTTGTTACAACACTCTATTGTGTTTGTAGGTTACAATGGCACCCATATAACTTGACATGCAAATATTATGCCATGACGCAAGTCAGGCCCAATTAAGCATGTGGTGATACAAAACAGCCATTGCCTGCCTCACTACTTCTAATATCTCAAAACATGTCAATACCATGCTTTTATTTGATAAAGCAATAAGTATATTAGCGACTATTGGAATTGGGAGCTGTGCACTACTGCAGACTGCAAAAAAGAGGGTCTCTACATTTGATTCTCCTATCTTCCACTGACCATTTATGCTGGTTTTTGTTAAGTAATATGAATAAGGAGTGCTTTTTGTCTAATAATATAGGTTTCTGACCAATTAAAAGAAGCCACATCCTCAGGGAAATATTAAAATGTACCTATCATATGCTGCTGGTACTTGTCTACCCAGAAAAAAATCTAAAGTATATTTTTTACTAAATCACATTTCTTCAAACATGATCAAACAGTAGATTTGTTATTAGATAAATTACATAAGAAAATTGACAGCTGACGACATAAATACAAACTTATACGCCAGTTCATTTCTTTCAGATTTTCTTTAGAGCATAGTCCTTGCAAACTTTAGCAGCTATGGAGATGGTATAGTGTACATCATCCTGTACATATGGCCTAGGACCATCCTGCTGCTTAGACTCCCTAAATCCAGCAGAAAAGGTTGCAATGGGCCCAACAAAAAATAAAAATAAAGGATTAGCCTATCCGGCTATATATGGCTTATCTTCGGCCATGCAGATTGTCAAAGATCACAGCCTGGGGGTCACGCCTAATCCACCACGCTGTTATTGTTTTGTCATGAACAGTTCTCTGCTGCCCCCTATCATCCACACAATTACGCCATTGGTAGAAGACTAACGGAGTAGGCCGCAGGCTTTTTCAACTAATAGGCCAGTTATTGAGAACCTAACAGTGAGAGTATGGGATATACCCTCTGATTCCAACTCATGGAATATATATACCCCAGTATGGTCACTGCTAACTCCACGATAACCCAAGTACTACCGGCTGCCACCACCAGTCGTTTATACAGGCTGACTGGATGACTGTTTTCTGGTAGCATATGGCTTTCAGGAGTGTTCTTTATAGAACAAAAAGAACAGAACTATTAAATTTTATATTTAATCCAAAACGTATCAGAAGGAAATTGTCTATGCTGTGAAGATATGAGATGTGCAGCATCTGAAACAATGGATACTGGAAGCGTGTGCTAGCATTTCTTCTGCGGTATTGCTATCAGTGTGTCAAGAGTGGGAGAAGAGGGTTGCATTGACAATCCAACACAATGGGCAGCAATTTAAACACATTTTATAAGTGGTCATAAACTTGTAAATAACTCATGAAAGAATAAAGTTATGTTAAAACCAAGCACACCATTGTTTTTCTTGTCCAATTCTCAATAAGTTTGATGTGTCACATGACCCTCTTCCCATTGGAAAAAATAAAGTTGGATCCAAAATGACGGACTTCAAAATGGCTGCCATGGTTACCACCCATCTTGAAAACTTTTCCCCCTCCCATATATTAATGTGGTACAAACAGGAAGTTGATATCACCAACTATTCCCATTTTATTTAGTTGTATCCATACAAATGGCCCACCCTGTACTACCAAAAGAGGTTTAGAATGCCAGCTCTTTTTCCCACTGGAAATTTTGTGTGAGAGAGGAGGGGGGTGAATTCCCCTCTTTGGAGTTGTGTTATGCATTTTAATGTTTTCTATGACATGGGTAAACAGGAAACAGTACCTCATTAACAAAGGTGCATCAGCCTTCAACTCAACCTTTCTTGAGACCCGACTCATCTCTGGCTTCCTCATTCAAAAAGGGGTTGCACAGAGCCTAACCTCAATAAACCTGGTCTTACCAGCCCAATGAGAAGTTTCAGATGGTGAAGTAAATAAAACAAATAACACTGGCTTCCTCATCACATCTTCTTCCCCTAGATTGCACTGTAGAAAACAGATTGGAGCACATCTATATGGAGATTTCCATCTTTTCCCAGGCTAGTCTGTGTAGCCTCTATTCTCTGGTGCTGGAGGAGATTGGTCCACAAACACAAATACCATAGCCTATTTAGACAGCCAGACACTGAAACTGGGGTGTTCTTGGCACCAGGTAAGCCACTTCTTTTCCTAAATTCTGGCATAAAAGAAGTTGCCTGGTAGCAATCTGCCAGGTGTGTGCTACCCACATAGGAGCAGCCATACCAGTGCCTTGTTGGCACCACCTGTCCTTTGTCTCCCTGTCCAGGGCCTTGTCCTTGGCCTTTTCTTCCTTTCACATTTCCATGTCTGCCATGCTCTTGCACAGTAGACTACGATGTTCTCTTCTCCACAGGTAGCAGAACAATGGCACTGGCTCTCTCCTCACAGCACACTTTTCCCTTCGGTCCCATCCTTCCGGGGGCTGCACTGTTGACGTGTCTGGTGTGTAACGCTTCACTCCTGGTGATTCCACATTCAACCACTCCTCTTGCTTTTTTCTTTCACCTCTCCATGGACACACTTTCTCTGAGCTAGTGCCTCCCACAGGTTGGGTCTTTCTCCACAGAGCATTATCTTCTCTGGGCTGTATTTCTGGTGGGCTGGGCAAAGTTTTGCGGTCTTCTGTGCCCTTCACTTCCAAGATGGTGGTTCTTTTTGCACTGGGACACCATTCACCATCTTTGTTGCGCCACTAGTCTTCTCTAAAAAAAAAAATTCTTCAGGAGAAACAAATCCTGCCAACCACGCCAATTTAGGTGTAAGGAACCATTCGTGGCAAGGTTTGCTTTACGGTCTAAAAGCATCTGGCTACGGTACCCCTGAGTGTATGTAAATGATCTTGGGGTTTGCTGTTGACCTCTATTCAGGTCACAAGTGGTTTATTGGTGTTAGGCATCGAGATCCCGCCGCTGCACAGGGGGAATCTCGAGCCATGTCCTCTGCTGTCTCCCATTCTTTTTCAGCCGCAGAGGATCCTGCTCAGCGCAGAAATCGGTCACAGCGTCTTGCTCAGGCTAATGTTATGCGTTTGGTTGCTGTTGCCATCCCAGATTCAGCTACAGCTACCAGCATTAGTCAGCAGACATTCCTAGGACTAAGTCCTGCTTTTCTCCATCTGAGCATGCCCGTGAGATGACCACTCATTGGTGGTCGGAGGTCACATGCTCAGGTCCTCAAGCAGTTCGGATTGGGCCATCATCAAGGTCCTGGAAGTCTGCGGTTTTAAAAGGATTGCACGGCCGTGCGCTAGTATAAACCATGTGGTGTGAGTGAGCGAGTGGTTTCCACTCTGTGTATGCACGGGTCACAGCCACATGCTCTGGCACACACCTTTTGGTTCCGCTCTGCGGTCAGCTGAGCTTTTGCTCTTGTTTTTTTTAATTAGCTGTATTTTGCTACCACTCAGCGCCAAGTAGTGGCATCGCTGGTTCGACACCATGCGCATTGTGGGTCCGGTCAGACTCAAGTCCCCGCGTTCTAGGGGTTGAATCTAGAGACCTCACTCAAGCCATAGCAGCTGTGTCCTGTGACATCTAACAGGGAACAGCGTGCTATTACTTAGTTGCGCTGCTATGTGAAGTAACAGAGTTTGCTGCTGTTCATACCGGGTGACATCTAACCCGCGTGTTTTCAGCGTTCAACCGCCATCTTGTTCCGCCATTGCTTAGCAGCAGGTACCATCTCTGCACGGTGGACCCCGGGTGGCAAACGCACCCTATTATTATTATATATATTTCATTTGGTGCGTTCCGCCAACACTAACAATTGGTATAGGGACCTTGAAAATATGAAACAAATCAGGGAAACGAGAGTCCAGTGTGAAAAAAATAAAAACATTTTTACTGGAATTCCTTAAATAGAACTGTAACAATCAATAGCAAGAAATACATTTTTGGTTACAATTTTTTTGTATCATAAAGAGGCCTTCTTACATGTAACAGATATGGCATTGTGATGGTATGATAACGCAAGTGTGGAAGTACTTTCCAAGCTTTCTGTTCTGTCCTTCACCTTTCTTATCCATCACTATTACAGGTGTACCTCCACGTCCCTTACTGGTCAGACTAGAAACTGCTATTTTCCAAGACCAGTAACACAATGCCCATGTAGCCTTTTCCTTCTATCAGCCATGTGGTATTCTGCCTCCCACAGCTCTGGTATGCTACAGTCATACTCATTGCAGACTTGTAGATGCCTTTTTCCTATTAGTTCTAACTCCACATTTTGGCCTTATACGAGGGGCACCTGAAAAGTTCGAGGCCCGACCCAGAAGTAGTGACCGTGGGTCAAAATTTTTCAGTCAGTTCTAGACATAGTCTCCCTTGAGGGTCACACAGGTATGCCATCGCTCTTTCATTATTCCACAGTGGTAGAACGTTTCGTCTTGCTCCTCCAAAAAGTCCTTTACGGCGTCCATGACGGCTTCATCAGAAGGAAAACGACTTCCACCAAGGTGCTTTTTCATCTGTGGGAATAGGTGATAGTCCGAGGGAGCCAAATCAGGGGAATAGGGTGGGTGCTGAAGCAGTTGGAAACCACAGGAGTGAATTGCAGCCATTGCAACAGCCGATGTGTGAACTGGCGCATTGTCCTGGTGAAACAACACCCCTTTCCGGAGCATCCCTCGACGTTTTTCCTTAATTGCTGACCTCAGACGATGAATCTGAGCTGCATAATATTTCCCATTGATGGTTTGACCTTTCTGGAGGAACTCCAGAAGAATGACACCCTTGGAATCCCAGAACACTCATGCCATCACCTTGCCAGCGGATGGAACCACCTTTGCCTTTTTGGGGCGTGGGGAGGTGGGATGTTTCCACTGTTTGAGGCTTCTTTTGACTCCGGACGAAAGTGGTGTACCCAATTTTCATCCATTGTCACAAATCTCTGCAGAAAAAGTTGAATATCAGCTTCAAACAGTTGCACATTTTCCGCAGAGCGAAGTTCTCTCAGACGTTTGTTCTCTAATGTCAAAAGTCTGGGCACCCATCGGGCCAAAACTTTATGCATGTTCAGCAGCTGTGTTAGGATATGGCCAACCCTCTCCACTGATATACCCACACATTGTGCACTGTGCCGCTGTTTGACACGTCGATCTGCCATTACAATGTCATGCACTTTTTGGACATTTTCATCTGTGCATGCGGTTGAGGGACGACCACTGCGCGCAGCATCTTCAATTGATGTCTGTCTCCCGCTTGAAATCTGTAACCCACTTTTTCACCATTGTATTAGAAGGAGCATTGTCCCCTAATGTCTCCAGCATGTCCTTGTGAATTTCCAATGGTGTCAGTCCTTTTTTCAGAAGGTATTGAATGATTGCTCGCTTTGCCAATTTCTTCATTTCCATATTTCAGCCTTGCGACCCAACTTTAAAATGCTGTAACGGAAATAAAAAAAATAAAAAAAATCCAGATTGCTCATGAGACCATTCAACTAAGTAAATAACATATTGCATTGCAAAACAAGACCATACAAAAAAGATTTCATGGATGTGCCTCAAACTTTTCAGGCCCCCCTCGTAAGTAATGGTCAGTTGCTGTTCTCAAACTTGCTATCTTCAATTCCTCTGGAAATAAATACACTCTTCACTTGTGGCCCTTTTCTAACAGCAATACATCTTACTCCTTTTGAAGCTGCTCAACTCTCTAACAGGAAACAAGTTCCTATGAGCCCAGACAACTCCTCCTACCATGGGCTCTCCTCTAAAGCCCCGTCTCACATAGCGAGATCGCTAGTGAGATCGCTGCTGAGTCACAAGTTTTGTGACGCAACAGCGATCTCCCCAGCGATATCGCTGTGTGTGACATTCAGCGACGATCAGCCCCCCTGCTGGGTACTGCTGATCGTCGCTGAATGTCCTGGACATTTTTTTGATGGTTGGTCTCCCGCTGGCCAGCACGCATCGCTGCGTGTGGCAGGCGGTAGACCAGTGATCAGCTGGTAACCAAGGTACACATTGGGTTTCTAGGCGCCGGGCGATGCCTAGAAACCCGATGTGTAAGTTAGATACCAGCGCGCTGGTGCAGGGGAGCTGGTAACCAAGGTACACAGCGGGTTTCTAAGCGCCGCGCGGTGCCTAGAAACCCGATGTGTACCTTGGTTACCAGCCTTCTGCACCAGCGCGCTGGTATCTAAGGTACACTGCGGGTAACTAAGCGGCGTGCATCGCTTGTTACCCGCAGTGTCGCTGTCCTGATCGCTACCTGATCTGCCTGTTTGGCAGCTCAGCAGCGATCATGTAGCGACAGACCAGCGATCCTGACAAGTTCATATCGTTGTCGGGATCGCTGGTGTGTCGCTATGTGTGACGGGGCCCTAACAGTTAGCCTTGTCCACAGGCTAATTGTTGCAACACAGATTATATGAAACCCATATGTAAAACAGGTCAATGCATCACATTCATACAAATGTGTTTCAGAAGGGGTGACGGCAGCTCTTCCACTCCTTTATATGCATTTCCTTTGGGTGCATTTTATGAAAGCATATTGATAGCTGATCTGAATCCCTGTGGCCCTAACAAATGTCGCAGCGCAGCTAGTATAGGGACATTACATTGTGAGTCCCCACTGCAAATGGAATTATTTCAGTTATCTGTATATGCTGCTGGTGAAAATGGTGTAGCTGGAAGAAATAAATAATGAATAGACTGTAGATTAGGCACCAACCTTCATTGTTACAGACTAGCAGTGGCAAAGTACGATAACCGGTCATTTAAAAGCCTGTAGACCAAAGTAAACGTTGCACACTGTGTGCTCTATACTAGATGCCATGATTCCCAGCAGTCTGAGTCCTGTTTACACAGGATGTTCACACAGGATGATGCACTGCCGAGAACGATGATCTTTTGTGCAGCACAAAAGATCATTTCACCCAATGATTGAGCAGTTTGCTCATTCATCAAGTGATCATCAACTTGTTTACATGGCAAGATAATCATGAAGCGAGCATTTTTAACAACGCTCATTCAGAATTATCTTGCAATGTAAATGCCCTTTTTCTCTTATGCAGTTGACAATGCTAAATATACTAGTGATTAGAGGTAATTTATCTACATGGATATGCCTCAGAGAGGACTATGTCATGCATCTGTACTAAGCATGGCATGCACTAGACGTTAATTAGTAGTCTACAAAGGTCATGTCTAATTTTGCCTTTGACAAGTGAACACTTTTCTTCTAACTTGTACTACAAGGCACCTGGACTAATATTCTGTTTCAAGCATGCAGGACCTAACAAGGGTAGCTGCTTGATGTAATGAATTCAGGCAGAAATGTTGAAGCTGGGTCTTTAGCCCATCGTCTGGTAATTACTGGATTTTCACGCAATGTATATAACCCTTACTTTCACACAGAAGAGCTAATACACATCAATACTCAATCATGTAAACTGGTCTTCGGTCTCACAAATAGAGATCAACCTCTCACAGCAAAGCAAGTGTGTAAATCATTCTAAACAATTCCCATTCATCTGGAATTAGCGTCAAGCCCACAAGGAAGCCTAGACATTGTAACAAGATGCTACATTGGAAAATGACTTCTTGTTTTGTATGGGATGCATTTACCCAAACCAAATTGTGATCTCCAAATACTAATCTAAAACTAAAGTGTGAAATAATCAATAGCCATATTTCACGGATGTCTCATCTATTCTAGAAAAATCAATATCAGTAATTTATTGAACTGATTGTGTATATAAAGATGTTCATATTGGTAAAGGAAAACCCAAAGGGACGTTTGGATCAATGGAAAGCATTCATGGCCATCACAAGCTTTAGATAATAAGAAAAGGTGCACATCTGTAACTAGTGGAAACATAATACAGCAAACATTTGACACTGCCTGTAATAGAGTCAGATAAATGGGAAACATAAACAATATGTATTGTATGTATCATAAACAGATTCATATCACATTGTTTTGCCCTTCGTGACTTTGTCCAGGCCACCTGCATTTTTAGCTTGCAGGATTTCAGATTATACAGGGTTGAAGAAGCAGAAAAAAATAGTAACATTGCTTGTACCATTGAGAGTATTGATTATTATGTGTATACAAAAAAAGGCTGACTTTATTCATTGAATACCTCAATATAACTGCATGATCTGTTCACTAGAGGCTTGACATGCATTTTCTTATAGTGCAATACTGCCATCTAGTGGATATCTACCATATTTTCTAATATGAAGAAAAGCATACAGATAGCTGCAGCAGGGTTTATCAGATCACATTGTTGGGATGCAATATTATGCATCGTAATAACTACATAATAATATAGTCAGCAGTCCTGTGTAAAAACAAAAATTATATTGTGACAACTTAGATCATAAAATAATTGATAAGTCATTAGTGCACATGGGGGTAGTGAATTTCAACACTCTCATAGCCAGGACAAAAGGTGGAGACCAAAAAAGAGAAAATTATTTTTTGCCAGAACTGTGTAAGGATAGGAGTTTAGAGCATACACAGTACAGAGACAGAAAGAGGCCTAATGTGATTGTTGTATACAACGCCAGGGCTGATGTGGGAGACTGAAAATGGGAGTGATTGTCTCAGTCTGTGAATACTAATACAAAGATTCAAGTGTTGCATAGGGAACTGCTGTAGCTGTATAGTCACTCAGTGTGACTGTGAATTGATTAATCTGTGATATACTGCAGTAACAGCACCTTAGTAGCTGTATTTTGTTTTACACACAGTGCAAGCAAGGAGGATAAAATTAAACCCCTCATTGCTAATTGTGCAAATAAAACCAAATTCTGAATTCACAGTTTGTATGTAGAGCATTACATTAGAGTATTAGAGTTAGAGACCATCCAAAGCTAAGGTACACGTTGTCGTGGTTGGATGGCTTTTTCATTTCTTGGTGTCAGGAACACCGCACTATACTTGCTCACTGAGCCAGTGCATGTGTCCTGAGTAAACAAACTGTGCCCAAAGATACCTGTGGAGCGGAGCAGCAGCAGGGAAGACGTGTGCTTCAGACAACCAGGACCTGAAGCATGTGACTGCCAAGGGGCGGAGCCGGCCACAGGTCTATCAGAGGAAGCAGTAACAGATAGAGAATGCTTCAGGCCAGAGGACCTGAAGCAAGTGACTGCTGGGGGCGTGGCCTAAACTCCTAGAAGGGTAACTACGGGATATAGTTACCAAGGGGCATAGACAGAATGGATAGTCAGGACATAGTCAAAGGGTCATACACGGAGAGGGCGACGAAGTACAAGAGGAGCAAGCAGAGCATAGTCAGAATGTGGTTAAGGGGTCGGGCACAGAGAGAGCAGCGAAGAACAAGAGGAGCAGGCAGAGTGTAGTCAGAATGTAGCCAAGGGGTCATACATAGAGAGAGCAGCAGAATACAAAAGGGGCAGGCAAAACTCGAAACAGGGACACAGTCAAATCAGAACCAGACAGACGAAACATAGCACAGGCACAAAGCACTGGCACAAGCACATCAGAGTAAAACACACTTGGCCAAGGGTCAGAGTATAAGCGACAGAGAACGGCCCCACAATGAGGCTACAAAAAGCCTCCCAGAATCGCAGAGTGAGGCCATCCCTGTTAACCCTAAAACCACCTAATCCCAGAAACTCAGCAGACCATGACACTTGGTAAAAAAAAATTTTTTAACTAAGTACCTTATGTTTTTTATGTCTACAGTATAGCAAAAATGGAGCTCATATGTTCATTAATTGGAGCGTATATGTTCAGGTTTTTTAAGGGAGAGGATTGTCAATATTTAAAAAAAATGAATTAAAAAAGAATAAAAATGTCAAAGAAAATAAAGAAAACATAAAAATCATAATAATTACAAAATTAAAATAAAAAAATAAAAGGTTAAGGCTTTGCAATAGTCTGTCTAATTTCATTTAACAATCATGAACAGCACAATAATAATTTTTCAACAATTCCTACCAACAATTTGAAGGAAAATCGGTAAATTAAATCCAAACTAAGTCGTGTGGATATTGGTGCAGATTTGTCAGTGTTGATTTACATGTTTGTTCTGTAAAGAAGAAAAAATTGCACTGATTTTGAAATCCACACAAAAAATATATATTGTACATAATACACACTTCAACTCATGCATAACTTCATAATACACATTTCAACTGCTTGTATACCAGGAGAAAAGGAAGCAAACAGGTTACAAGAAATAAAAAAAAAAATATTAATTTTATTGGGTAAGTACAAAAGGATTATTACATGTCGAACAATACACAAAAAAATAAAGACTCAAAGCAGAAAAAACCAAAGGCTCCACAGGACAGACGATCCCCCCAAAAGAATCCCAAATTCATGTAATGAAGATAGAGGAGACCTCATATCTTAAAAGTGCCAGTGCATATGGAGATATGGGTGGGATAAGTAAGTATCCTAGGAAACCATCGCCAGTGCAGTAGTAGATGCCAATAAGTATGGTTCACAAAGAACCCATAAATAGAGGAGAGCTTACCAATGCAAATAGTCCTAAAGGGGAAAAGAATGTCCTGGACAGGCAGTGTGGACCCCCGACGCACGTTTTGTGTTCCCTTAAGCACACTTCCTCAAGGGGAATGTACTGGTTTCTCCATGGAAGGACCTTTAAGAATACATGTGATCATATCACATGATCAATT
>VIAB01010137.1:59633-69749 GCA_009801035.1 Oophaga pumilio | reverse complement strand
GTTTTTGCCTGCTCTCCTCAGCTACCAAAACATAACAGGCCTCCCTGGATTTCCAGATTTATGGATTTTGTGAAGCATGTAGAATGTCCCTATTCTTGGACTCTCTGGTATCAGGTCATCGGCTCTTATGGATTTGTCAGGCAGACAAGATACCAACTTGCTTAGTTGGTTGTAATAGTCCTGTGTAAGATCCGACTCCAATTTTCTGTAGTAGCGTGTGTCCATAAGTTGTCTGTTTGCTTCCTTCATATAGTCTGATGTGTTCATCATGACTATTGCACCACCCTTGTCAACAGATTTAATGATGATTTCTTTGTTGGTTTTTAGAGACTGTATGACCTTTCTCTCCTGGGCACTGATGTTGGATGCTTGTCTCCTGTTGGTGTCTATGATGGTGGATTTTATCAAATGTCTGAATGAGTCTATATATTTATCCAAATTAGGGTTGCGTCCAGGCAGAGGTGTCCAGTCTGATCTCTTTTTGGTTGTTGGGATCCCTTTTCCTTCAGTCTGAATGTTTTTTGAAACTTCTGTATCATTGAAGTATTCCGTCAGGCGCAGTCTCCTGAAAAAATGTTTCATATCACTGCAGAGTTCAGTTTTATCTAGGGCCTTAGTGGGACAAAATGAGAGTCCTCTAGAAAGCACGACCAGCTCCACTTTGTTGGGTTTATAATCTGAGAGTTTGATGACACAGTTAGATGCTTTTGTGTCTGGAATTGAGTGGTTGTCCAAGTTGTCAGGTTTTGGCTTTGTTTTGTATCTGTTTGTATATAGTCCTGAATTGAAGCGCAATCTGTGTAGTTTCTTTTCCTTGTTATGAATCAGAAAGGTCCATAGTTTGTTGTAGTATTGTAACTTCATATCTCAGAGAGACAGAAGAGTCTGGGAGTATAAATTTATTACAACTTTTGACACACTCATTGCTGGAATGAATGTGTTGCATGGATTTATGTCTTTTTACATCAATTAAGGAATTTACTCCAGACCCCAATCAGAGGGCAATAAAACTTTCACACTCCTTATGTATGAACTGTTCCAATATTTATGTTTATCCCTCTCCCATAATGACAATTCTGCTTCACATCACTTGTCTTATCTATTGCTTTATTTTTGTGCTGTTTTGTGTATAAATATGTGATTCTTCAGATGTTGTATTAGTCTAGCCTGATGAAGAGACCTGAGAAGTCTCGAAAGCTTGCAATTTGTTACCATCTTTTCAGTTAGCCATTTAAAGGTATCAACCACTGAGGACTCTCAATTCTAAATATTTTTCTATCTACTGGCTAACACGGTTCAAAGATATACATTTTTTTCCTGTATCTACATGTTAATAGGCATTTTTCCTTTGCTTACACACTATCAGAGTTCATGTCCCTCAAAATTTCACCACCTTTTTTCTTATTTTCACTTTTTTTATTCAACAGGTTATATTGTGTTCCTGGTATTTTTGGTAGATATCCTGGTATAAAACGATAGCTATCTCCCTCATCTAGATTGCTACATATATTTTTTCCTGTACCAAAAATCGCAAGGAGCACTCACTTTCCTCTATCTCCTAAGAGAAAATTGTTGAGTGTCTCATATTTGTCTCAATGGCACAGGAGGCAGCCTTCGAGTCCAAGGATGTCTGGAGACTTGCAGAGTGCCATTTTATTTGCCCCGTCTATGCCACTCCCACCCAAAAGTATCACCAAAAAGATGCTGTGTTTGTAGGAAGCATGGTAGAAGGAGTGATTCCCAATATTATTGCACAAGGGGGCATCACAACCAGGCCTTTGTATCTCCATCTGTTTTGATACCTACTAGACATCTTACAATTATTAAATTACTCTGTGTGGTAGGGTTTTTTTATCAAATAATTTATCTTTAGATTTTCTGTTTAGTGGGCCCCAGTAGAATTTATGGAATAATGAAAATATTTTAATCAGTAAACACTCAGGGAACTTATCTGGGGAAATTTTTTTTTTAATTTTCACAGTTCGACTTTGTAAAATTCTGTGATGCTCACTACACATCTAGATAAATTATCTGAGGGGTCTAGTTTCCAAAATGGTGTCACTTGTGGGGGTTCCACTGTTTAAGCACATCAGGGGCTTTCCAAACGCGATATGATGTCCGCTAATTATTCCAGGAAATTTTATATTCAAAAAATGAAATGATACCCCTTCCCTCCCAAGACCTGCTGTGCGCCCAGTAGTACAGTAGTTTTGCTCCACATATTGAGTATTGGCGTATTCAGGAGAAATTGCACAACAAATCATATGGTGCAATTTCTCCTGTTACACTTGTGAAAATGCAAAATGTGAGACTAAAAAACATTTTTGTGTCAAAAAATGTGATTTGTTTTATTTTCATAGCTCACCGTTATAAACTTCTGTGAAGCACCTGGGGGTTCAAGGTTGTCACACCACATCTAAGGGCCCGTCTCACATAGCGAGATCACTGCTAAACAGCGATCTCGGCAGCGATCTCGCTATGTCTGACACGTACCAGCGATCAGGCCCCTGCTTTGAATCGCTGGTCGTGTCAGAAATGTCAGGACATTTTTTTGATCGCTGGTCTCCCGCTGGCAGGCACGCATCGCTGCATGTGACAGGCAGGAGACCAGCGATCTCCTGGTAACCAAGGTAAACATCGGGTTTCCAGGAGCGGGGCTGTGCCTGGAAACCCGACGTGTACCTTGGATACCAGCGCCCTGATGCAGGGAGCTGATAACCAAGGTACACAGCGGGTTTCCAGGCACCGCGCAGCGCCTGGAAACCCGATGTGTACCTTGGTTACCAGCTCCCTGCATCAGGGCGCTGGTATCCAACGTACACTGCGGGTAACTAAGCGATGTTACCCGCAGTGTCGCTGTGCTGATCGCTGCCTGAGCTGCCTGTTTGGCAGCTCAGCAGCGATCATGTAGCGATACACCAGCGATCCTGATCGTTGTCGGGATCGCTGGTGTATCACTATGTGAGAGACCCAGGCTCTAGACAAGTTCCCTCAGGTGTCCAGTTTCCAAAATGTTGTAATTTCTGAAGGGTTTCCATTGTTTAGGCACAACAGGGGCTCTCCAAACGTGACATGGCATCTGCTAATTATTCCAGCAAATTTTGCAATCAAAAAGTCAAATGGCACTCCTTCCCTTTCGAGTCTTACCATGCGCACAGTGTTTTTTTGTACACCACATTTGGGATATTGGTGTACTCAAGAGAAATTGCACAACAAATTGTATGGTGCAATTTCATTTGTTACACTTGTGAAAATTTTAAATTTGGTACTAAAAAACATTTTTGTGAGAAAATTAGATTTTTTTTTTATTTTCACTGCTCAACCTTATAAACTTCTGTGAAGCACCTGGGAGTTTAAGGTGATTACCACACATTTAGGTAAGTTTCCTGAGGGGTCTAGTTTGAGTTTCCAATATTTATGCACATCAAGGTCTCTTCCAACGTGACATGGCATCCACTAATTATTCCAGCAAACTTTATATTCAAAAAAATAAAATGGCACTCCTTTCAAGCCCTGCTGTGCACACAAACAGTAGTTTTCCCCCACATATGTGGTATTAGCATGCTCAGGAGAAATTGCACAACAAGTTTGGGGGTCCATTTTCTCCTGTTTCCCTTGTGAAAATAAAAATTGGGTCTAAAATAAAAAAATTTTGCAAAAAAAAAAAAAGTTAAATGTTCATTTTTTTCCTTTCACATTCCATTAATTCCTGTGAAGCACATGATGAGTTAATAAACTTATTGAATTGGGTTTTGAGCACCTTGAGGGGTGCAGTTTTTAGAATGTTGTCACTTTTGGATATTTTCTGTACTTTAGGCCCATCAAAGTCACTTCAAATGTGATGTGGTCCATAAAAAATGGTTTTGTAAATTTGATTGGAAAAATGAGAAATCGCTGAACAACTTTTAACCCTTAGAACTGCCTAACAAAAAAATTTTTTTCAAAAATTGTGCTGATGTCAAGAAGATATGTGGGAAATGTTATTTATTAACCATTGTGTGTGACAACTATTTTGGTTTAAAGGCATAAAAATGCAAATTTTGAAAATTGCAATATTTTCTAAATTTTCACCAAATTTCCATTTTTTTTCACAAAGAAAGGCAAATATTGAACAAATTTTACCACTTTCACAAAGTTCAGTATGTCATGAAAAAAACAATCTCATAATCAATGGGATCCATTGAAGTGTTCCATTGTTATTACCACATAAAGTGACACTGAATTATTATATTTGCCCTGGTCATGAAAGTGAAAACATGCTCAGGCGTGACGGAGAATGACATGTCAAACATCATTCAAAAATGCGATAAAACACGTTAAAAAAATTCACACAAAAACGCAATGAAAACAGGCAAGTAACCTAATTTAAATAATAGGTGCAGAAATTTTGCAACAAAAATGCACCAAAAGCACATTGTGGGAACATTAGCTTTGGCCACATTTCTTCCAAAAGCCACACCTTTTTCATCGAGTTCACACTTGACCCGGTACAGCACAGAAGAGTCCACCATTACTCCTGAATTCTGATGCATTTATCATGATAAAATCCTTCCCATTGTGCTCAGATAGACTAACAGGATATTAGAGGCACGATCAACTGCTGCAGCATCAGCAGCTGATTGGGGAACAGCACAAAATCTCTGCTGCTGGTGAAGCTACGATCCTTGCCCCAAAATCCTGTTAGTTGGCCAAGAACAATGTGCTTGCTCATGTATGGTGCTGCTAGTTAGGTTAACAGAATCGATGTTAAGCATGCCTGCACAACATTCGGGCCGTGGGTGATGTTGTGCAACCCGCCGAGATGTCCTGATGCCTGGTTCCTTCCTCCTGTATTCAAAATTTATTAAATAAAATAGCTGATATTCGTAGGATAGAATATATGTTGGCCTTGTTAAATTCGATAATGGACAGATTTGAGGTTGTATGGGGTCCCTAGGTCTATTTTTGGGCTCAAAATAACAGTTAGAATTTTTGTTTCTCCGGACTCTAGTGCTTTTCCTCCATCCCCACATTGTGTATGTGTCTTATCTTTTTATGTGTTGCCTATTTGATAAGTATTCTGATACGAATATGTGGATGGAGTTAGTTCAATATGGCGTCAACTATAACTTTTATTGAGACCTTTTGCAACGCTAGTCTTTTATTGTTTCATTACACAATTTGTTCTGTCGCCACTTGAGGGAATGTTCCCAAATAGTTCATCATTATTGTACTTCATCCTTGCTGATTTTTTAAGTTGTTTATTCAATGTGATTGTTTAAATTCTTAGTTTTGATTGTTAAAATTATACAAAATTTAATAGAAAAATATTTAGAATTGAGAGTCCTCAGTGGTTGATACCTTTTAATGGCTAACTGAAAAGATGATAACAAATTGCAAGCTTTCAAGACTACTCAGGTCTCTTCATCAGGCAAAGACTAAAACAAAAACTGAAGAATTACATATTTATACACAACACAGCACAGAAATAATGCAATAGGTAAGACAAGTGACGTGAAGCAGAACTGTCATTATGGGAGAGGGATGAACATAAATATTGGAACAGTTCATAGATAAGGAGTGTGAACGTTTTATTGCCCTCTGATTGGGGTCTGGTATTGTGTTTTGATGCCCCCAGAAGGTCAGAGAAGCAGATTCCTTAATTGATGTAAAAGGACATAAATCCGTGGGATATATTCATTCCAGCACTGAGAGTGTCAAAGGTCATCATGAGCTTATATTCCCAAACCTTTCTATTTCTCTCAGATTTAAAGTTAGCTTTTAATACAAGCAATTTCATGTCCATCATGCCATGACTGGGGATAATAAAAATTACAGTTATAAAAAACAATGTATTCGTGTCTCAAAGATGCAAATACAATTGCACAATGATACCGGGCCTGGGGCAGAGCAGCACTTGTCAAATCCAACCCTGATGTGCAGTGGTGTTAAGGCCAGTCCGGGTGTGCAGCTATGTGACGATGTCAGAATGCTGCTGACTTCATCACACAGCTGCTGGCGCCGCAAAGGCAGTGGAGTGGACAAGTCAGGCGTCAGCAAGCTCTCTTTTGAGGTGCTGCAGATTAAATGCACTATTGTTTTAGATGACGGGGAGAGTTGTGATGCTATGTTTAAATACACTTTCCCACCTGCTTGTTTTTTCTCTATGTCCCCCCTTTCTTTGATTGACAGCTGTGGCTTCATAGAGCCAGAGAAGGCTGGAGATAGATGGAAAACAAGCTGGTGGGAAGGTGTATTGAAATGTTTGTCCACACCTTAGTTCACCAAGCGCTTGTACTTGGATTAAATAGTCATTCTGTTCTGAAATAGTTCCTTTAAGAAAGGAAAGTCAAGTAGGCTAGTGGTATATTTCATGTTGAATTTCATGTTTTTTAAGAGTATTTATTGTAATTGCTTTTAACCTTTCAGAATCTGAAACAGCGCCTTGGCCACCGACTTCAGCTGACGGATTTATTAATTAAACCTGTGCAAAGAATAATGAAATATCAGCTACTTTTAAAGGTGAGACCTTGATACCATGGTATTAGAAAGCTTATGGTTTATGTTCCATATGACATTAAACATAAGTTAACATTATTAAACCCAATAATAATATTTATGACACGTCTACACAGAGTGTGGATGATTAATTCTACGAATAGTATTTTAATATAATCTCATGTCTCTAATTCTGCTGGAGCTCCTCCATCACCATTAAAATAAAATCATTGCTGATAAAAAAAATCAAAACTTTTGTGTCCTACTGTTGTTATATGGGTATGTATGTCAGTATGTAGTGAATACATATCTACGTGTATATGTGTGTATATATGCCAGGCAAACTTTTGGACACACGTGTTCATGCAATGGTTTTTATGGTTCTTGGGATTGTATTATTCTATTGTGTGCATTGTTGTAGACTCTGACTGTAGGCCACTTCAGAACCACGAAGCAACACATATGAATTCAGGGAGAAAAAAGAGTGAAACAAGACAGAGTATTTGTTAAGCCTTAGATTCCTCAAAGTACACTCCTTTTCCTCTGATGACAATTTTACACCCCCTTAGTATTCTCTCCATTAGTTTTATCAGAAGTCAGCTAGAATGCCTTCCAGTGAACAGGTATGCCTCGTTAACTTCATTTGTGGAATCGCCAGCCTTCAGAAAGTGTTTCCGACCATCATGTGTGTTTTGCAGAGGCATTGTAGTCACGCAGTTCAATACAGTGCTGATCCCTATTTCATAACTGTTCTAAGCCAGAATATTAAGTAAAGAGAAACCACAATCTTTCATTTAAGACATGAAGGTCAGTTAATCTGGAAAATTGCAATGGAATGTCATCTAATCTCGTGTGTGGTTAGAAGGACCATCACTTATGTTGCAACAGGATAATGACACAAACACATCTTGTGGCTATATAAGGGCTATATCACTAAGAGGGAGAGGGATGAAGTGCTTTGTTAGATGACATGGCCTCCATAATCACCTGACTAGAAGTCAGTTGAGATGGTTTGGGATGTGTTGGACTGTAACATCATGGTAAATGAGCCAACAAGTGCTCAGCACCTCTGGGAACCCCCTCAATACTGTTGGAAAGGCATTCTAGGTGACTAAGTGATAAAACTGCTTGAGAGAATGTCAAGCAAGTGTAAAGCTGTCATTAGAATAAAAGGGGGTTACTTTGTGGAATCTAAAATTTAACACATTCTGGTTTGTTTCACACTTATTTCATTAGTCCTTGTTTCCATGTGTGTTCTTTCATGGTTTTGCTGCCTTCAGTCTAAATTTATAAAGTGCATATTACAATAAGACAAATGAACAGCATTGCATTAATATGGGTGTCCAACCCCAGTACAGTTTTAAATTAACACCATCATACAGTTAGTAATGCTGTTATTCAGTGTCCAATAAAATGGGTTGACCAGCCAAAGGTATTGATGACTTATTAATTGCTAACCTATTAGCTATTTCAATCTTCAGCAGCCATCACTTGAACAGAACTGCAGAGCATAGCTCAATTTAGTAGGTAGCAACCATTTCCAGGTAATACTAAACAGATCCCATTTTTCTGAAATAATATATTGTAGATTTAGTATTCTACTCTTCATCATGATATGCCCATTCTACATGTACAGTGGACACTAAAATATGTCAAGGCAAGGTGCACATATGCAATGTGTGGTATAAAATCACAGTCTATAACAAAATAATAACACCACCATATGTGCACTCATGAACAATAAAAAGGAAGGACAAATCGGGAATAGACCAAACACACAGAAAAAGAAAAAAACAAAAAGTGTCCAATGGTACAAAATTTAATCCTTTATTGGTAAAATAAAATTATATATATAAAAAAGAGAGGGTGGGGAACAATGTGGCACAACACAGGGGACACCAAAAATATCAAGATATTGCAACCCAGTAGAAGAAAGTGGCTATTATCAATATAACATCAATAAACTTATCAATACCATAGAAGTACCACTACAATGGGTACTAAAGTGCAATACAAAAAAGTGACATTTGCAAAGTAAGGTGCTGAATAGAAAACACAATGCAAAATAGCAAAATAATCCAAGAGGGCTCAATAGGGTATAAATGCAAAATATAAGGTGATACGGACCACAATAATAATATAGATATAGCTATAATTAGTGCATTTAGATAAATTACCGTAATATGCACACAGCAAGTGTCCCCTGGATGCGCTAAGCCCTGACGCGCGTTTCGGATGTGAAAAACTTGTTGCATCATTCCCAAGAAGACTCATGGGTGCTTCTACTCAATACTGAGCAATGGGTCTGAATACTTATGACCATGTGATATTTATTTATTTAGTTATAAGGGTTAAAATTTGACCAGCAATTTCTCATTTTTACAACACCATTTTTTTTTAGGGACCATATCACATTTGAAGTCACTTTGAGGGGTCTATATGATAGAAAATACCCAAAATTGACACCATTATAAAAACTGCTCCCCTGAAAGTGCTCAAAACCACATTCAAGAAGGTTATTACCCCTTCAAGTGCTTCACAGGAATTTTTGGAATGTTTAAAAAAAATGAACATTCAACTTTTTTTCACAAAAAATTTATTTCAGATCTAATTTTTTTTATTTTACCAAGGGTAACAGGAGAAATTGGACACCAAAAGTTGTTGTGCAATTTGTCCCAAGTATGCTGATACCTTGTATGTGCAGGAAAACCACTGTTTTGGCACATGGCAGAGCTCGGAAGGGAAGGAGCGCCGTTTGACTTTTCAGTGCAAAATTAGCTGGAATTGAGATTGGACGCCATGTCACGTTTGGAGAGCCCCTAATGTGCTTAAACAGTGGAAAACCCCCACAAGTGACGCCATTTTTGAAAGTAGACCACCTAAGGAACTTATCTAGATGTGTGGTGAGCACTTTGAACCCTCAAGTGCTTCACAGAAGTTTATAACGTAGAGCCGTAAAAATAAAAAATCATATTTATTCCACAAAAATGATCTTTTCTCACCCAATTTTTTATTTTCCCAAGAGTAACAAAAGAAATTGGACCCCAAAAGTTGTTGTGCAATTTGTACTGAGTATGCTTATACCCCATATGTGTCGATAAACTACTGTTTGGGTGCATGGCAGAGCTCGGGAGGGAAGAAGCACCGTTTGACCTTTAAAGCGCAGAATTGGCTGAAATTGAGATCAGACGCCATGTCGCGTTTGGGGAGCCCCTGATGTGCCTAAACAGTGGAAATCCCCCAATTCTAACTCCAACCCTAACCTCAACACACCCCTAACCCTAATCCCAACCATAACCCTAACCACAAACCTAACCCTTATCCCAACCCTAACCCTAATCCCAACCGTAACCGTAATCCAAACCCGAACTTTAGCCCCAACCCTAACCCTAACTTTAGCCCCTACCCTAACCCTTACTTTATCCCCAACCCTAACTTTAACTTTAGTCCCAACCCCAACCCTAACTTTAGCCCTAACCCTAACTTTAGCCCCAACTCTAACTATAGCCCAAACCCTAATGGGAAAATGGAAATAAATAGATTTTTTTTATTTTATATATTTTCTTTAACTAAGGGGGTGATAAAAGGCGATTTCATTTACTATTTATAGCGGATTTTTATAGCGGGTTTTTATGTTTG
>VIAB01010137.1:26125-47114 GCA_009801035.1 Oophaga pumilio | reverse complement strand
AAAATCATCACTAGGTACTCAAAATGCCCCTCTGGGGTATTAAAATTGTAAGAAAATAATGTGCACACTGTCTAGTAAATGATTGGTGCTGGCTGAACAAAGTGTCCAATGTAGTAGAGAAAATAGCCGCACTCAATATTGAATGTGAAGCAAATAAAGTTCCATTTATTACATCAATAGAATAGACATGCACCACAAATTATTGTGTGGTATGAAAATGAAACGGACAAGACGGATGGGGTTAACGTTTCGACCATATGTGGTCTTTTTCAAAACCTCACTTAAAATGCAAAGTGTGGAGGGAGAGAATATGCAGGAGCCAAGTCCCGTGCAGGCTGGTATAAACCGCAAAAAGGAGCAGTCCGTTCAGCAGTTTCCTGCTTTGGAAGTATCTTTGGGGTTCTGCTCCGGGGCAGATAGCTTTCCTATTTCTATCTTTAGGTGTAGATAGTTTCTCAGGCTGTGACGAGGCGTCTAGGACCAACGTAGGAACGCTCCACGGCTGCCTCTAGTTGTGGTGGTTAGTCAGGGTACTGCAATCTCATAGATTCCAACTGCTCTGGTGTATTACCTTTTTGCCTGCACTCCTCAGCTACCGAATCATAACAATAACCCATTGCGCTTACGAAACTCATGACGCTGTGCCCCAGAAGTCACTCCAATCACACTGCATGGGCACAGGAGCTGGCTCACAAGGCAACACTATCTCACGCATACCTCTGCGCTCCCGCAAACGTCTGTCAATTTGAATAGCCAAAGACATAGAATCATTGAGACCAGAGGGAACAGGGAATCCCACCATAACGTCCTTTACATTTTCTGACAGACCCTTCCGAAAAAGCGCTGCCAAAGCATCATCATTCCATTTGGTCAGGACTGCCCATTTTCGAAATTTCTGACAGTACAGCTCAGCGTCTTCACGACCCTGACTCAATGCCAACAAGGTCCTCTCAGCTTGATCAGTGACATTAGGTTCATCGTACAATAACCCCAGAGCCTGAAAAAATACATCAACATCATTCAAAACAGGGTCCCCAGGTGTCAGGTGTCTGACATGGGCTAATGTTTGTATAATAATAATCTTTATTTTTATATAGCGCTAACATACTCTGCAGCGCTTTACAGCTCACAATCTAGATTCCCTATCTGTATGTTTTTGGAATGTGGGAGCAAACCGGAGTACCCGAAGGAAACCCACGCAAACACGGGGAGAACATACAAACTCCTTGCAGATGTTGTCCTTGGTGGGATTCGAACCTAGGACTCCTGCGCTGCAAGGCTGTAGTTCTATCCACTGAGCCACCGTGCTGTCCCCGTTTGTATGGGAATAATCTCAATTTTCCAATGCCACGACCAATTCCGAACACTGAAGGACCGCCAGTGCCGTTTGTTGGGGATGGGGTGTTTCAAATGTGTGCCAACCTCATAAAACCGTATTCGAGTCAGGACTTGAATCACATCAAAAGGATTTACAACTACCGACTGACAAGGGCACGAAGAACTGTAGAGTGTGCCCTTGGTTTGCGCATTTTGGGAACAACCATGAATCTAAAAACTGAGACAATTGATGAGGTTGTCAAAGCGTGTGTTGTTCTGCACAATTACATCCTGGTGAAAGAGCGACCCCACTTAGAACTTAAGGTACCTGCTGCTAGCACATTGCGTTATTACCAAGATCACCCTCTGAGGACTACAGTGAAAGTTTTCCAAATGAGGGATAACTTTGCTGCTTACTTTGTTTCGGATATTGGACGTGTGGCATGGCAAGACGAAATGGTTTAATCCGCTTGTAAGAAAATGTACCTGTAATGTTTGCTGACTTTAATAATAATGATAACACCTCCACTGTAACACCTGTTACTACTTCACTCAACAACGCAATACTCACATGTGTGTTTTCAAATAAAGAGACAAAGAAAAGACAGGGATTGTAAAAACAAAAGACATTTTTTATGAAGAAAAAAATACAAAAATTGTTTATTTTACATACATAAATGTAACCAATAAATTACTATCAATTACAATCAGGTTTAGTTTTGGTGTCTGTTCGATCGTGTAATATTGTGGACCTGGGGGGTGTCGGGCTGGGATGATTAGGTGTCATGGGGGCAGCACGATGGCTCAGTGGATAGCACTGCAGCCTTACAGCGCTAGAGTCCTGGGTTCTAATCCCATCAAGGACAAGATCTGCAAGGAGTTTGTGTGTTCTCCCCGTGTTTGCGTGGGTTTCCTCCTGGTACTCCGGTTTCCTCCCACATTCCAAAGACATACTGATAGGGAATTTAGTGTAAAGCGCTGTGGAATATGCTAGCGCTACATAAAAATAAAGATTATTAAAGATTATTATTAGGTATGAGTTGGTGATGGAGAGGTTACAGGGAAAGGGGCAATTAAATGTTGGATTTGGTCACGGATGGTGTGGTCTACGATGTAATGGATAGGGCTAAATAATTGGGCAGATGACATATTGGGAGCAGATGGAACATTGGGGGAAGACGACACATTAGGAGCTGAATATAAATTGGAAGGTATAGACACATTGGAAGGGAGAGACCCAAGGGAAGGTGGAGACTGATTGGAAAACAGAGACACATTGGGATTTGAGAGTGGAGGTGGTGGGTACTTATTTTGGCAACCTTTTCTTCTCTCGGTCTTCACTTTCGGGTGCTGTGCAGAGTCAGTACTGGGCGCCTGTATTTTGGAGTTCCCTCAGTGTTTTTTTTTATGTGCATGTGGCAGGGGTGCTGCACTCGGCGGCATGGTTGAAGCTGCATGCTGCAGGGGTACTGCACTCGGCTGCGTGGTGGAAGCTGCATGCTGCAGGGGGCTGCACTCTGCTGCGTGGTGGAAGCTGCAGGGGTGCTGCGCTTTGCTGCATGGTGGAAGCTGCATACTGCAGGGACGCTGCACTCGGCTGTGTGGTGGAAGCTTCATGCTACAGGGTTGCTGCAGTCTGCAGCGTGGTGTAGCTGGGAACTGGAGGAATTGCCGTAATGTCCTGCGGTGGTTGTGGAGGATAGTTAACTTGTGCTGTCATCAGTTGTTGGGCTGACGTATATCCAACTCCTTGATATGTGTGCATTGGTGCTGGCTTCTTCTGCCACTGATGCTGTGCTGGCCCTTGTTGCCATGTAAGCAAAGAAGTGTGTGCCTTTTAGTGATATCCTGACTGCGGGTGGTAGGTTTGGGACTGCTGCATGGCCTTGGTGTAAGCAGCCTGGCAGGCCTTCATTACATACCACTGGAGTTCAGGTGGCGGGTTCTCCAACACGCCCTCTGTATTGCGGAAAAAAATGTTGCGCCGGTCTCTGAAGGTCGGCTTCCAGGTGGTTAAGACGTCTGTGGACTTCCTAGAAAAGTGTTTTCACCTGAGTGAACCCACTATCCAGTCTTTCTACAGTCGGCCTCATTCTATCCTGGAAGATCGAGCTTAAGTGAATAAACTCGTGCATGAGTGACCTCTCCCAGGCCCTCTGCCGCTGGCGAGAAGACCCAACAAAACCAGTGGCAGGGGGCTGGAAGAGGGGAAAACCTTGTGGACCGGCTGCCTGTTCTCCAGCCTGTGAAGCCTGCCTGGTTGCTCCATAGCTGGTGGATGATTGGGACTGTTCGTTGCCTGGTCGATGAGGGGCCACTACAACTGAGGACGATCAAGGTTCTGTTGTGCTGGTTCTGTGTGGAAGGTTCTGTGTGGAAAATAAATTAAAAACATTACTAAAAAAAAAATAGTTTCTAAAGTAAAAACATTACACATGGCCATGCATACAGTTTATAGTAATACAACACAAAAGATACTCACGTTCACTGAGCAACCGCAGGCCTCAGGAAAGACAGCATGCAATGGTATTTGTATTTCGATACCTTTGGAACAGCACCACTTCTAAACCGAATCTCCTCTCTCATATCCTTATTGAAGCGATCCTTCATCGAACGCTAATGGACTTTTACTCTCTTCACTGTGAAGGGGAAAGAAAAAAAAAATTGTTAAACAAGGCACCTACATTTACAGGATCACTGACGCGTCAGACCACATTGCAATACTTACGAAAATCCTTTTTGTCTTGTGGGGTGGCCTGGTCCCAATCAGCCAACAGCAATCTGGCCACTTCTTTCCAGAGTTGTCGAATCAATCATGAGTTGGAATGTTGACGGTCAACTGGTGTCCCACAATGCTACTCGCTCTTGCACAAGAAGAATCAGTTGGTCATTGTCAATGAAGGGTTTGACTTCCTCAGGTTGTGTAACCTATACATCAAATTAACAAAAAATAAAGTAAAAAATAAATAATAAGTCATATTGTTTTAAAGATATAAAACTTAAACCAATTTCAATTACAACTCTGATAATGAAAATACTACTTACACACCGTCTTCCCTCCTCAGGAACTTGAGCCCAACGACCCTGGGAAGATTCATTTCCACTCGACTGCTCCTGCTCTTCCGCACTGGAAGGTTCCTGTATAGAAAATACATGATTTACCACATGTGTAGTATTGACAGTCAATACATACCAATCAGTATAGCAAATATGATTACTTCATCAGTGTCATGTCCACTCTGGGAAGCATTCTGGTCTTCACTGGAGGACATGTTGGAATAGCAGGCAGCAGTCAAGCGAAACACTAGATATAACAGAAAAGAACAGATTAAAAAAATCTAACTTCTTCAAAGAGCAGACAGCAATGTAGCCAAAGACAAAAATTTTTTTAAAAAAAGGCAAAATTAAAAACACAATGAATGCCAAGACTTACATTACAGGCAGTAGTCCAACAGCACAGCAGTCAGGCAGCACAGAACCGGGGCAGCAGCACAGCATCAGTCAGAAATCCAGGACAGGAGAAATCAGGGACAGGACTAATCCAGGACAGGATTAATCAAGGACAGGAGCTGAGAGGGCCAGTACCACACCACCAGACAGGAGAAATCAGGGAAAGGACTAATCCAGGACAAGACTAATCCAGGATAGGACTACTCCAGGACAGGATCTGAGAGGGCCAGTACCACGCCACCGGACAGGAGAAATCCAAGACTGGACTAATCCAGGACTGGAACACTGCACAGTCTACAATAAACAGAAAGCAAAACATAAGACACAAAGTGATGAAGAGTGTGAGACTGGGCAGAGTGTGAGACTGGGCAGAGCAGCATAGTAATTGAAAGGTACAGACACTCATACTTACATTAAGTAGCAGCTGAGAGGGCCAGTACCACACCACCGGACAGGAGAAATCCAGGACAGGACTAATCCAGGACAGGAGAAATCTGGGACAGGACTAATGGAGGACAGGAGAAATCCGGGACAGGAACACTGCACAGTCTACAAGGAACAGAAAGCAAAACATAAGTACGGAGTACAGACTGCAAGAGAGCCAGAGTACAGACTGCAGTGAGCGAGACAGATAGACAGTTTCAAAGCTTCTATACTTACATACAGAGTCTTGAGATTACATCCGAGGTCTTGAGAGTCCTGGACTTCCAGTGTCCACACCCCCTTTTGTACACCTGGGATTTAGGAGGGGCTGTAATCAGTTCCTGAACATCCTCAGTCTGAAGTACGCATGCGCATGTCCTTGTGTACCAATACGTTCACATAGACAGTAATGCATTGTTTTGACGCACTCATCCGCATGCGCATGCCTGCGCATATTTGACGGCTAAAAAAATGCAACATGTTGCGTTCGGCGGGCACCGCGAAGCGACGCACGGAAACGCATCCGCATACAAACTGATGCAAACGCATGTCCCTGTATACCCAATGTTAAATATAGGTATGCAAGACGCGTGCGGATCTATGCGGAGAAGTGCGCAGCGTACACTGCGCACAGATACGCAAGTGTGAACCCAACCTAAGATGGGTAGAAAGGCAAAATAAGCAATTGTAAATGCACAGAGCTATATAATATGATGATTGCAGTATATTAAATGGAAACCTGTCAGCAGGATTGTGCAAAGTAACCTACAGACACTGTCAGGATGGCGCCGTTATACTGATTAAAATGATACCTTGGTTGATGAAATCTGTCTTGTGGTTGTTCTTTAATCTTTAGTTTTGAGTTAACGATATGTTCGTGCTTCAGGGCGGCCGGTGGGGGGGGGGTCTTCATGTGGTGCTCTGATTAGCTATTCATAATGAAAATTGCTAACAGGTCACTGATCCCTCAAAAAAAAAAAAAACATCTACAGGCAGGTGCCAGCAGTTGCACCTGCGCTGCAGCATAGTCGCATGTTTACTGTGTTTATAATTAATGTGGTTGAGCTTATCCTGATATTAAAAAAAAATCTATTTTAAGATGGCACCAGCCATGCCTGAGCAGTAGCAGCTATCTGTGTATATAGAGGTGATCCGATAGCTGCTATTGTGCAGGTGCCGGTGGCGCCATCTTGGAGGAGGAAATTATTTTATCTTCTCTAGCAAGATGACGGCGCCTGTGCAATAGCAGCTATCGGATCACCTCTATATACACCGATTGCTGCTACTGCACAGGTGTATTTTCAAATGGATTTTTTTTAAATTTCAGGATAACCTCAACCACATTAATTATAAACACAGTACACATGCGATTATGCTGCAGCCTGCCTGCAGAAGTTTTTTTTTTCCAGTATTATATTCATTATGTAAAATAACGGTGCTGCCCTGACACTGTGTGTAGGTTACTGTGCACTTTGATTTGAGTGATTATTACAAGTATTGCTACACGCATATCAGAGGAAACATAAATTAAATATATTTCTTTCTTTTTCTTGCTTCCAGAAATCTGTTGAAGTTATGTGTGTTGTCCTGAAACGATGTAACGACATGATGAATGTTGGACAACTACAAGGGTTTGATGTACTGTTACTTTTATATTTATATCATAAATTATATAAATTGCATAAATTATTCTTTTATTATTACTAAAAGGTTTTCTGTTGGTGTATGCTCAAATAATTGACATTAAAGTAAATTGAAAAAAAAATCATACATCAGGAGAAAAGAAATCTTTTTTTCTAATCCATTTCAAGTGGTTTTCCAGTAAAAAAAATAACATTGATCACCTTTCATTAGAAATTAGAAGAACATAAGGGCTAAGGCATCAAACATACAGCTGGTATTGCAGAGGCTAGTTTATTGTATGGGCCTTACGTTATGTGACCTTTTCACCTTTTTAATCACTTCCTGATATATAAATCGTGTTTATTCTACTGCTGTTTACGGCATTGAAGATATTCTTCATTCCTACACGTGTTTTTCCCATTATTATTTACCCATAATCTTTTTATCCATGTACAAGACAACCACTATTTGATATGTGTATTCTGCATCTGTTACTTGATACACGGTATACCATTATTTAATAGGCATTTGAGGTTTGACATTTACTCTATTACGAGTGTGTCATGTTTTCTTGTACAGACCATTGGCTATTTTAATTGTTATTATACTATGTGTTTTTCTTGACCTGATATCTCGAAAAAAATGTTGACTATTTATGGGTGACCCCTTTGTATTGGCATATTTCTTTTTCTTTCCTTTAAATATTTAACAGTTAAAAATTGTGGCTAGCTTCGATCACTGCTAAAGCAGATGCTGGCTGTGTATTACAACTGGCATTTGCTCTCTATGGGAGGGGAGCTCCTGAGCTTGCTCCATACATGCACATCCTGTCTGTGACAAACAATTATGTAAGAGTGCTCTAAGGGGTTTAATATTTTGTTCAATATGTTTAAGGGCATAAAAATTCATAGTTTGAAAATTGCAAATTTTGTCTTCGTTGTCACTAAATTTCTAATATTTTCAGAAATAAATTCACATATTATCAACCTAGATTCACCACAAATATAAAGTACAATGTGTTATGAAACAATTACCACTAAGAGTAAGGGCTCATTCAGATGAGTATCTAACTTTGTTGCACCCTGGCACATTACATGAAAGTGAGGGTCCTGGCTGGGTGTGGGACTTTTGCTGTGAGGGCGATACGCCCATGCAGGCCCAATGCAACCGAAGTTGATGGTTTGCCTGGACCAGCTGTTTCACAGATCATTGAAGGAGACTACCATTCAATATAAACTTTTTGTTGAACAGAGATTTTGTAGGGAATAAATAAAAGGCATGGGAGGGGCTTTTCTTTCCACTTCACTTTACGTCAACGTCCACTCCCTCGCCATCTTAAACCACTTAACCATTGCCATCTTCTACATATAGTCAAAAAACTTGGCAATTGATTTGAAAAATAAAGGTTCCGTTTAAATTTTAAAATTCCTCCACCCTAGTGACGGCAGTCGCTTACCCCACGTGCGCTGACACACCGCTCTTCACCCATGTTCCACACCGGCATCCAGGCATCCTAACCTGTACCAGGAATGCTTATATACCGCGGGATTCCTTTTATGAAATATTGAGACTCCACATTTAATCCATTGAATCAGCTTGTTCTGATGAAGGTCCTATTGTTTGGACCGAAAACGTTTAACATTTATTGGATGCAAAATAAACACATGTCTTCAGAGTGCCAAGTTTTTTGACTATTGTACACGACGGGTTGGATCCCTTACTTGGGCACCTATACCTCTCATATGAGTGCCGTGTTCTCTATTTACTGTGGGCCATCTTCTACATAACTCAAGTCTTTCCCAAGCTATAGAGCTCTTCCAGCTGCAAAAATCGATCCTGCCGACTACTCCATGTGTAACTTGGCATGGGGTGGTAGCCGTGGGCGAGGCACCTGTCCCTTGTGCCCCAATACATTACATGTGGGAGTCCTGGCTGAGTGTGTGAACTTGTGCTGTGAAGGCATTACGCCCGTGCAGGCTGCATGTAACTGAGGTTGCTGGTTTGCCTGGACCAGATGTTTCACAGTTCAGTAAGGAAGTACACACAATTCAAAATAAACTTTTTACTGATCGAAAATTTGTTAGGGAATATATGCAGTGGAGAGGGGTACAAAGTCTTATGAACGTTTCCTTTACAACTCAAAGCATTTTCCACAGTTTCCTTCCTTAGTTAACTCCAGTGTTCTCTATGTCCACTTTTTCTCACTACTTCACCGCAACTCAACTTTAACACTACAGTCCTTCCTGATAAACAAATGTACTTTATTTATTCTGCGTCCTCTTTTCCCTTTAAGCAGCCAGTATGGGCTCCAATTTTTAAAAAGGATATTCAGAAGTTAGTCAGTCCAAGTGCAATGATAGACTCGCAATGAGGATAGCTTCCAAACTCTAATCATAGTCTCGACAACTGATTCAGACAGACCTATTGTCCTTAAAACCGCAGCTTCAACAGCCACGCTGTCAAATTAAGCGCCCATAAATTAGGATGGATAAATGGATCCTGAGACACTCCAGAAGAGCCCATGGGAAATCCACCAGGACATTGATCACATCCGAATATCAAGCCCTCTGAGGCCAATCTCTAGCAATGAAAATGACTAGAACACCTTCTACCCTGATCTTTTTGAGAAGCCTGGGTAGAGGTGGAAAGCGATAAAGCAGAGTTAACTGGGACCAAGAGATAACCAGGGCGTTGACTGCAATTTCCTGGGGGTCCTGGCGAACTAGTCACAATTTTTGGCACTTTGCGATTTAGTCTGGATGCCAATAGATCTAAATCCGGCGTACGTATCGCCGATAGATCTGCCTGAACACCTCTAGCTGAAGAGCCCACTCTCATGCAGGTAGCTGATGGCGACTTAAAAAGTCTGCCTCCCAGTTGCATACCCCTGGTATATGAACTGCAGAGATTAGAGAAACCGCATGTGGCAAATTGTGACACAATTTCTTGTTGACTGGGCAGAGCACTCCCCTGCATCCAAGGATGCTAAACAGAGATACTTCCCTGCCTGTGAAATTTGATTAGCGATCTTGGCTAATCCCAGATTCTGGGAACCAGCCAAAAATCTTTGTTGCAAATGCCTAGCAGCAGAAAAGGCTTGACAAAGGGCAAAACCTGGTGCCTCAAAAGTGGACCTCGCCACAGACTCTATATGCCTGTCCAAGGGATCATTAAGCTCCTATAATCTCAGCAAGCAGCAGAGTGGTCGCTTTAGATAAGCCAGATACAGGAGTATTTTCCATCGGTGGGGTAGACCAAACAGTCACAATCTCTGCTGGGAAGGAATATAGCAAGGCTACGCTTCTCAAAGTGTCTGTCTGGGTGTTCCCATGCTTTCTGCAACATCTCTGCAAACTCCACATGGTTAGAAAATTATCTAGTCATGTGCTTACCCTTCCAAAGAAACTTATTTCAGTAACGGCAGGGGGTGGTGCAGCTGTCACTCCCAGAGAGGCGTCCACTGCTGACAACAAACTATCCACCATTTCCTTTAGTTTTTCCCAACTGATATGGATCCAGGACTGATTCTGAACTGGAACTGGAGCGAATCCCCTGGGAAAGGGAAAAATAATCTGGGCGCCTCCCCTGTGAAGGTGACCGGGATGAGGAAGTATCTCATGGGCATCTGGACCACTTTCGTGAACGGCCAAATTGGTGCGGGGTGCCTGGAGGATCTGACCCACTTACAGTGGCGATCAGAGTTCCCAGGGCGGTAGTAGTCACCAGCAATCATTCCACAACAGTAAGCAGCATTCTGGAAACCCTGGTTAATTCGGCCACAGACTGATCTAAATTATGAGCCCAGGAATGAAGGGCCACATTCTCCTCAGCTGTCATAGCCCACTGCCAGTCTAACCCTGACCTACTAAGGCCAAGGAAACAGCTGGACGAGTAGGTCCCCTAGCAGCAGCACCTACCTCCTGACAAGCTCCTGGTAACTACCACCCTAGGCCATAGAAGTGGGAGGGAGAAAGGGGTGGGGGAAACGGGCTTACAACAGAGGTATGCTCACCTGTCCTGAAGCTTCAAATCCCCTTATCTTCTTTTCCATGCTTGCAGCTATGTGGGGCAGGTGGCAAGAGCTAGTTAGCTTACTGACCTCCACCCAGTACCTGTACTGACTGTGTCAAATTACAGTGGTCCGGCCACATCGACGCGAAAGGATACGGACTGAACAATTACAGCCGGTACTCCGACACTATGTGATTGAAAGAGTGCAAAATTACACTGTTACCCTGAGACATCAATTTGAGAAACAAAAAGTGGTTAACACCTAACCTAAGACAGGTCTGAGACAAACCTTGCCTTCAACTAACACTACACTAAACTAAGGAAGTCTGGCTCCAGCAGGCAGGGTATTAATTGCATTAATTGTGTCAGCCTCCAGGTGGCAGCAGATTATCCCATGGTACTGTGTCCCTTAATAAGACATATGAGAAAGGGTTATTTTCTTGTTTTTTTTAAATATTTTTCTTGCCCTTTTTACAAAGATACCAAATCAAAAACATTATCCCTTGCTTCTGTACATTAATAGTAGTGATTTGTGTCAATTTACAATTAACTCTTCTTTCTATCCAAGCAGGGCAAAATTGTAGCTCAAGGAAAGCTGCTCCTTCAAGATTTATTTCTTGTCCGTAATCAAGATGCAGGCCTACACTGCAAAGAAAGACGGGTCTTTTTGTTTGAACAAATAGTTATCTTCAGTGAACCTTTGGATAAAAAAAGAGGTTTTTCAACGCCAAGCTTTTTATTTAAAAATAGTATTAAGGTAAGTAGTATCACATATCATAATTTAAAAAAGAATAATGATTTTACATATATAGATAAGATATAACATAATATTTAAATAACCCACACCTTGACATAGTAGTTTGTAGAGAGCCTTAACAAGGTTGCAATTTGTAGAAAAGCAAAAAGCAGCACTCACCAAATACTTGTAGCTAAAAGTCCTTTATTGTAGACTAGATAGAGGCGGTAATGTCACGATGGGGCAGGCGCTTATATGCATTGTTTTTGTCCCAGCAATGCTGTTGCTCTTCAAGAGTCTCATTTGCCTGTTGTTGTCTTCAACGTTGTGCCTTTGCTGCTTTCCTTTCATTGTCATTGGCGTACTTTTTAGGAGGAGCCATGTTGGCGTTGATATTTGTCTGACCGTGTACAGAACATACTTCAGCTCCTGGGCAGGGGAGGAAGCAAAAGACAATACTGACATTACAGCAGGAGATTGCAGAGGATACGTTTTGTGAGGTAAAATATTGTTTAAAAACAGTCAGTAAAATATTTTACCTCACAAAATGAATCCTCTGTGATCCCTTGCTGTAATGTCAGTATTGCCTTTTCTTCCTCTCCTGCCCAGGAGATGTGGTATGCTCCGCACACCGTCAGACACAGAAATTTTTTTCATGGGAAAACCCCTTTAATGTGACTGGCTTCCTCTGCCTGTAGACACGTCATGCATCTGCCGCTGGGATCAGCCAAATGATTCAGACCGCCGCCATCTTTGTGCAGTCAGAGAGCGGCGGTCACATTAAAACTCATGCGTTGCTCCTGTACAAAGATGGCGGCGGTCAGTGAATCATTCGGCTAATTCCGGTGGCGGTGTGTTCGCGACGGTGGACGGTGGTGGTATTGCACAAGAGGCTGCGTACGGCGTATACAGTGTTTGTGTGTGTGTGGTGCGACGTGTTATGCTGGTGGTACCGCACAAGAGGCTGGTACCACCAGCAGTTTCCATATTGAGACACCCAACACTTGGGTGTCCCAATATGGCGGTCGGTGAACTACCGCCACTTGGAATTCTGGGATCCGGACACATCTGGATGGAACAGGATGTGAAGACATTACATTTAAGGGCATAAAAATAAAAAGTTTGAAAATTGCTAAATTTTCGCATCTGTACAAGAGCTTAAGATTACCTTTCTCAATACCAAGCATCTTAAAGACTGGTGTAAAGCATGCCATTGCTTGACTCTGAAGCAATAAATCACATATACCTGTCATTCTCATGGTCAAGTCTACTGTTATATTTGGTGATGGTCTAGTGCTGTTTTCAGGTTTTGAGTTAGGTACTGATTTTCACTCCCCAGTAATTAGAGTACTTTTCAGACTTTTAACCCCTTTACGACACAGCCCTTTTTTGTTTTAGCGTTTCTGATTTTTGCTCCCCTTCTTCCCAGAGCCATAACTTTTTTTTATTTTTCCCTTCAATATGGCCATGTGAGGGCTTGCTTTTTTGAGGGATAAGTTATACTTTTGAATGACACCATTGGTGTCACGATCCATTTTTGGATTTGTGGCAGCTCTGGTTCCGCTCAGTTAAAACTTTTTTCCTTTCAGGCCAGCGGGAGTTAATGTCAGTTTTTCCCCACTGGCAATCTGGTGTAATTGCAGTGCTGCTGGGCCAGCTGCTGTGGGCAGTGACTACTCCCACCATCCTGTAAAAGATTAACTGATGGATCAGCTGACTGTCGGTGATAAAGCTATTTTCAGTGACCAAGCTTGAGTATGGAGCTCTCTGGGTGCAGTGGTGCTTCTGCTGGTTTCATTATTCTGTTGACTTTATTCTGTTGTGTGTTGCTTTGCAGCAGAGAAAGTTAAGTGTTTATTTCCCCGTCCTGTTCATGTTTGTCATTGTCCCCTGTGTGGAATTATCTGTAGTGGCTAGGCTAGCGACCTAAGCCCTACGCTAGTGCACTAGCCAGGCCATTGTTAGGTGAAAGTGAGGGACGAGGTATCCTGACGGTGGTGGGGGGGAAGGACCCACATAGGGCATTAGGGGAGTGCAGGGACAGGCTCAGGTTTGAGCTCAGGTTGTGACGATACCTCATTCCCTATCAGTAGGGCCTTCTTCTCCCCTATACCATCCCTTTGTGTGAGTGTTGCGCAGTTCACTGACCGACCACCCGTTGGGTCGATTCACATCGTGACATTTGGCTTCGCCATATCGTGTACTTAAAAACGGGAAAGTACTGTGAAATTGCAAAAAAAGTGCAATTCTACAACTGTTTTTTGGATTTTTCACCAAATGCTAAAACTGACCTACCATTATGATTCTCCAGGTCATTACGAGTTCATTCTTTTGTGGAGCTGTGACACTGCAATGAGTTACGGCCTACCTGGGCTCCAGCGCCATGGTCTTTCCTGCGGGACCTTGGGGCGGGGGGCAGTTCTGTCTCCGGAGCTGCCAGCTGGCAGTGGTGTGCTTTTCTGGCAGGCTGAGCGGGACTGCGTTCACTACTGGTGTTCATCGCGGGGCGTGGATACTGTACAATCGTATGCCACTCAAGTAAAGGATAGAGACCATGCATTAGAGCAGCTCCAGAAAAACTCGATTACTTGGAGAATCGGAGTCGTCGAAACAATCTCCGGATCATTGGTGTCCCTGAGTCTCAATTTACCTGACCTGCCTGGCTCCATGGTAGTGGAACGAGCCCACAGGACTGGACCTGAACATTCCGATCCAAAAGCCGCCCACACCCTGTTATTTTCAAGTTGCTCAATTACCAGGACAAAATGCAACTTCTTCAGGCGTTTTGAGCTGCCTCCTCATTGAAGTATGAGGGTCACTCTCTTCTTATGTTTCAGGGCTTCTCCGCTTTGGTAGCGGCCAGACGCCATGCTTTTTCACCAATCTGTAAACTGTTACATGACAGGGACACACCTTTTGCCCTTCTATACCCTGCACGTCTTCGGGTAGTGCTTCATGGAAAGCCGGTGTTTTTTGATGATCCTGATACAGCCTAGGGGGAAATAGAGCGTTCCTCCCGGGCACCTTCTCTGGTTACTTGACTCTGATTTCTGGTCATATGCTCTATCACCTTTGAGTATTGTGACCTGGGTGCTGATGTGATCTTATTGTACAATTATCACCTAGGTTTTTTTCTTTTTAGTCTGCACAATGTTTGCTCTTATTTTATTTTGTAAAATTCCTTTCTAGGGGTTGCTATTAGTCGGGATAATTTAACCTGATGTACAGTAGTTTGGTTTATATATTGTTTTCCAATTCGTTTGGGGATAGGGGGTGTGTTTCACTTTCTTGGGCACACTCTGTACTCAGTCTTTTTGGGTATTAAGGTGTGCTCGCTGGGACAGACCTTTGCCTATATGTTCTTTTCTTACTATTTCTATTTTCTGGCCTCCATGTGGGATAGGCTAACATGGCTTCATTTAGTGATGTAGCTGCTTCTCATATTAATATGGACGCTCTCAAACTTTTATCATGAATGTAGCTGGTCTGAATTCTCTGATAAAGAGTAGGAAGATATTAGACCAAATTACCCGCCTCCACCCGCATATCGTCTTTCTACAAGAAACTCACTGACTTTGCAGAGGTCATATTTGGAATGCTTGGAGGTGTCCGTTTCACGGAAGAAGCGTGGGGTGGCCATTATGTTTCATAAAAACCTTGAATACTCTATGCAAGATGTAGTGAGAGATAAGGCGGGACGATATTAACTAGTCAGAGTCCTTATTGAACAGCGGGAATATTGCCTCATTAATGTTTATGCGCCCAACACTGCCAACCCTTCCTTTTTTGCTAGACTCGTGGTAATTGTTCATGGCTGGCATCCTACTAATATATTATTGGGTGGAGATTTAAATACCCTTCATGACGTCTTCCTTGATAGAAGTACACCTATGCTTGCATCTCATTCTTCAACTGGAGCAATTTTTATCCTACTAGATAAGCTTGATCTAGTTGATGCTTGGAGATGCTGCCACCCAATGGAGGGAGAATACACCTTCTATTCTAGAGTACATGACGTTCATACTCGTATTGATTATTGGTTATTCTCTACCCCTCTTCTTTCCTTCTTAAAAACTTCTGATATACTCCCATCTCGGACCATTCTCCAGTTTTACTTACTTTGGAACGCCCCACTAGTAGAACTGTATCTTTTCGTTTGCGTTTTCCCTCATATCTTTACACTTTGGATGATTTCAAACGCTATATAACTGGTTGGTGGGAGACTTTCATGGAGGATAACTTGAAACACTTAGATGATATCAACTTATTGTGGGCCACTGCTAAGACGGTGCTTAAGGGATATATTATCTCCTTTGTGTCTCAAAAAAAAGAAATTGTTGTCCTACCTGTGGCCTCTCTTAGACCGGCTTCCTCATGTAATTTTAAATTACATAATACTTCCTTCTTTTGAGAGGCTTACCTTACAACTAAACAAAACTTAAACACCCTACTGCACGAACGGGTTTTGTCCATGGTCGGTTTATTACTTATAATATTAGGACAGCATTGGCTGCCATTACACATAGTTACCAGGCTAAGGCCAAGCAACATATACTGGTCAGCCTTGATGCTGATAAAGCTTTTGATCAAGTGTCCTGGTCTCGCCTCATTCGAACCCTTAAGTATAGATTGTTTGACTTTACTTTCTTTAACTTTGTAAGGACAATTTACACCAACCCCCAATCTTCGATTTGGCTTTATCGTATTCAGTCAGCCTCTTTTTCCATCTTCAACGGTACGAGGCAGGGATGTCCCCTGTCACCTTTGTTATTTAATATTGCCCTGGACCCTTTAAGATACTTGGAGATGATTCCTTCCTTTGGGGGTGTTGAGATCGGCCACCACACGCTTAAAACACTGGCATTTGCTGATGATATTTTACTCATGATAGCCAATCCTAAACAATCCATTCCTTTTATAATGGATGCCTTTAACGAGTTTGGAGCAGTTTCAGGATTTCACATAAATTATGATGAATCTCATGCTTTGGCTATCTTCAAAGCTGTTCAGAAATGGTAGGCCGTTCCCTTTCCCCTTTCAGTGGAGGAGAGACTCCCTGCGTTATCTTGGGGTAGAGCTGGGCGATTTTCAAAAAAAAAAAAAATTGATTTTTTTTCAAACTTAAAACCGATTTTCGATTTAAATCGATTCGATTTATTTTAAGCCCCGTCCCCATTTTACAAGCTCCACCCACAGCAGCACACACCTAGCCATGATTCAGCCATCTCTCATCCCCGCCAGCACTGGGGATTACGGCACGCCACCCTGCCAGACGGAGGGTCCAGGACTAACACCGCAGACCCCGATGGGTGCTCAGTACATGGATGGGGGGTCATGTGCCCCGATCATCCTGTCATTCTAGCTGGTCACAGGCCTCACATCAGACACCTGTATCAGACTCTAGGAGGGATCAATCATCGCAGCATCCAGTAAGGTCACTGCAGACCCTCCACAAGACATGGTAGGAGGGCTATGGCGCCTGCACAGAGGGCGGCGCAGTACACAGGGGCCGCATCTACCATATGGCCATGAATATACAATGTCACACTGACGTGGGGCAGGTCGCAGCCATTGCCGGTGACGGCAGGATGGAGCACAACCCCCATCATCTGCACACAGCCGAATCCTGTCAGCAGCGCGGCACACTGCGGATGTGGCGGCTCACACGGCTCCACACCCCGGCCACAGCCCCCCGGCTCCTTCCCAGCAGCCCCCTGCGGAGTGGAGGCAGTAACGGCTGTAATGGAGTAACGGCTCCATTTTGAGAGAGGAGAGAAGATGAAGGAGGGAGGAGGCGGCGGCCACATCGGCAGGAGCAGGCCCGGCCGCCGCCTCCATCCTCCCCGGGGACAATACACGGTACACGGGCGGTGGCGGCCACTTACCGGGGGAGTCATCCGAGTGCGGCGGCGAGTGACGGCCTCTCCCGGGCCACGGACTCCTCTTCAGGAAGGGTCCTCAGAAGGGCGGATGAGCGGGCGATAAAGCTCCAGCGCCCGAGCCGGTGTCCTGCGCCTCCTCTCCTTACTGTCCCTTCCGCCGGGCACTTAGGGCAGCCGCCGCCGCGCTGTCAACGAAACGGAGCTCAGCAGCGCGGTGGCGTCATATCAACCGCTGTAGGGGAACTGGCCTGGACGAGCCGAGTAAAATGGCAGCGCAATTACATTGCGCACGCCATTTTAAATCGGATTTCAATTAATTTAAAATCGCCGATTTTACTATGGGCGAATTAATCGAATTCGATTAATCGCCCAGCTCTATCTTGGGGTATGTTTACCTTCAAACCCTCATGACATTTATAAACTGAATGTTCGACCCCTCATTTCTGCGGTTATACAGGAAATACAATCCTGGAAATCTCTTAAATTATCCTTTGCGGGCAAGGCCCATCTGAATAAAATGATTTCTTTCCCTAAAATACTTTTTCCATTACAGACGCTACTGGTTCTACTATCTAAAGCTGATGACAGGTTTTTGATGAAGGCCTTTCATCAATTTATTTGGGACTCATATTGGGACTCTAGAATTAGTATTTTTAAGTTGCGACAAATTAAATCCTTAGGTGGCCTTAATCTCCCTAATATACGCCTATATAGTATAGCGGCTGTCCTAAGTCATTCCCTGGACTGGATCTATGCCTTTACCCGCTTAACCAATACTCCAATAGATGAGGCGACGTGTAGACCTTTTAGTCTTCCTGCTCTGCTTCACCTACATCAAGCTGAGGTCCCAGTGGAGGTTAGGGATAACCCCCTACTGTGGTCAGTAATCTTGGGATTGCGTCATGCTAGAAGAATTAGTGGACTGGACCCCCATATCTGTGTTTCTTCCCTTCCAAGGCAGTCCCTCTTTTCTACAGGATAGGCCACCTCCCATCTATCCTATGCTTGAGAATAATGGTTGTCGATTTGTTAGTGACATGTTAGCATGTGTCCTCTCACTTTGGAAGATATTGTCTTTAAATACCCAATCCTGGTGGGAGATAATTTTACTATTATCCAAATTAGACATTATGTAGGCTCGGTAGTGCGGGATATACCGGATGACATTAGAGCGCACCCTCTTAAAGGTCACATGGGGAATTATTCTTTGAGTCTTATATACAAATCAATAAAACCTTCCATACAGTGGTCAGACTCTTCACCGGGCCCGGGGAGATGGGTATCTCAACTAACCGGCTGTCAGGTAAAAGACCTCTTGAAAGCCACATTACGTATTAACTCTGTTACGATATAATAGTTACACAACCATGACTCTCATGATATTCCATAGAGCATATATCTCCCCAGTGATTAAATCTAAAATGTCCCCCTCAGGTGATTTTCCCTGCCCTAAATGTTTACATTCTCCAGCTGATATTTTCCATTGTCTCTGGGACTGTCAAAAATATGGGAGGTTTGGGATACACTCTTGCAACATCTCACTCATACCTTTGGGGTATCTATTTCTCTTTCTCCGGAGTGGGCCATATTCAACATTCTCCCACAAGATCAGTTGGTGAGGCTTTCTGTACAGCAGCGCCGCACTTTATTCATCTGGGCTGCAGCCACCTGCAAAAGTATTCTACATCTATGGGCACAGGATAATACTCCCTCTTTGAGTTTATCACTACAAAGGTAGCCTATCTCTTCAGGATGGACTGGATAGAGTCCATGTTGAATAAAGAGAAATGCACTAAACGTTTTTTCCATACATGGTCTTCTTTTATTAATGCCCATACATTATCGATACGCCAGGCGAGTCATGGTTGCTTCCAATTTACAGACTGGTACATGAGAGAGCAAATTAATGGCAGAACTCCTGTTAAGCTTGATTGATGCTATTTTATGAAGATGCGGGTGTGTGCCCGGGGGGGAATGGGAGGGTGGGAAGGGGTCGTTGGTTATAGTTATAATACACTGTCTAATGTTCAAAGTACTGTAAAAATCTATTTGTCAGATCTTTTCTGATGCTTTTGAACAATTTTTGTACTCTTTGTTTACTGTTAAATAAAGACGGTTTATAAAAAAAAAAATTGTTAGGTTTAATATTGGGGTGCAGTCAGAAGGTCCAATTTGCTAATCTAAATCGTTTGGGATAAAACTGTTCCAGTGAGAAATCAGAAGGCAAGATTTCTACTTAAAAAATTCTAGGCCTAATATGGGGTTGCAGCCAGGAGGCCCAATTTGCTAATCAAAATCGTTTGTGATAAAACTGTTTCGGTGAGAAATCAGAAGGCAAGATTTACACTTAAAAATCGTTACACCTAATATTGGGGTGCAGCCAAGAGGCCCAATTTGCTAATCCATATCGTTTGTGATAAAACTGTGTTTCAGTGAGAAATTAGAAGACCAGATTTCCACTTAAAAATCGTTTGGTATAACAGTATTGTTCAGGCACACCATCTAAGAAAATAAATAGTGATTGCTTAGTGACAGGTGACTGACAGGTGTGGGACTAAGGTTGTGAAACATCAGGTTACAAGAGTGAAATGGTACATTCAACATAAGTGGGGAATGGAGTGGAAGGGGGAATAGGCTTGGTGCTCGTGGTGTACGTGGGTTAAGTGTTAATGTTAATGAAAACTCAACTGAACAAACACCACCTTGCCCTATCCAAAGACCAGTGACAACATCTGCTCCTGGACGGGCCATTCCACCCCCTTCCTTTGGCAGCCGCACAGCGGTGCATCTGGTAAATAAGGGCCAGAAAGAGCATGTGCTCCAGTGGATAGCAAGCGCTGCATCAAGTGGCCTTTCTTCCTCTTCCTCCACCTTAACATCACATACAGTACATCACAATTTACTGTGGGGAACCAAAGATGGGCCATTCTGTAAAGCTGTTCACACATTCTATTCCATGGGCACCAGAGGTCTGCTCAAAAGATTCACAGAATCCAGAGAAATAAAGTATCTGTACTAATGCCCAAAAGTTTTTCATGTTGGTTCCAGGGCCGGACGAAGTAGGGATCGAGCAGAATCCAGACTCTCATCACCAGACGTTAACCACCAGGGGTGGAAGTGATCCCGATGAGATTCAGTTACCAGAGGCGTATGCGGATTGTACTGCTGTATCAGGGCAGGATGAGAAGGAGGGTGACTCTCAGGGTGAGAAGTGTGAGAACAGAGAGAATGATGATGAGGTTGTAGATTCCAGAAGCATGAAGCTGAGTAGCTCAGCAGAGGAGGTGGAGGAGAAAAATGAGGAGGTTACAACGCGGCTTCCCACACCAACACGAAGTGGTGCAACCACGACAAGCACTGCATCCTCAGCCCTAACTCTGGCTGTGGCAATAATTTGAAAACTACATGCATGAACCAGTACATACCCGATTAACATGCCTTAGGCTACTTTCACACTTGCGTTATATCGCCCAGCGCATCGTGCGCTATCGGTCGCATGCTCAATGTGCGCACGCTATGCGCAAAAAAATAACATTACAGTCTATGG